>JBBPBX010049909.1:0-25179 GCA_038048925.1 Garcialebias charrua | reverse complement strand
GGGCTCCCTTTAAACCATTTTGAGTCACTGTTCCAGCTGGTACCAACATTTCGTTGTATGTCAGTTTGAAAATCTTGTTCATTCTTGCTAGTATTATCCAACTCTTTTAACAACCGACGTAAGTACTCTACCTCTTCTGAGGTCAGAGGGCCTTTGAGACGACGGTGTTTATTCTCGCTTGTATTATCCAACTCTTTTAACAACCGACGTAAGTACTCTACCTCTTCTGAGGTCAGAGGGCCTTTGAGACGACGGTGTTTATTCTCGCTTTCTATAGGAGAGAGAACCTCTCCTATTTTTAGCGACTGGGATACGACCTTTTGACCTGGGCACACCTCAGAGGGTGTTTTGTTTTGCATGTGAGCCTCAAAAGCAGTGACAGCGCACTGTTTCATCACTGATTGTCTAAACTGATGTTGTAACTCAAGGCCTTTTTTGAGAAGTTTTTCTCTTTGTCGTTTGCTCTTCTGCCATATCAATTCAATCTTTGCTTTGAGCAGCTGGTTATTTGTGTGCTCGGAGTTATCAAAGACAATGTCACGCATTGTACCAGTTCGGTCATCCTCTGTATCATTCAAGTTTTCAAACAACCAACTTATGTCCACTATCTCCTCAGAGCTTAGAGGTATGGTGCCTTTTTCCTGGAACTTCTGTGACCTTTTGCTACTCCCGGACTGTCTAGTCCGCGGTGCAGGGACAGGGCTTTCGCTCGTCCTTCTCAACCATATAGGGTCTCTCAACCACTTCGGGTCATTGTTCCAGCGGGCATCAACATGTCGTGGTTTGTTAGTTTGAAAAACATGTTTCTTCTCGCCTTTTTTAGGAGAGGGAGTTGATGAACTTGTCCCTTCCAGCTCCAGCGAGTGGGATTTGACCTTTTCTTGGTAATGTAGTTCACGCTCTGGTTTTGTTTTTAACCAGATCGGGTCAGGGAGTTGATGAACATCAAAACCATTTATAGCACGCCGTTTTATTTTTGATTCTCTAATCTCACGTTTTAACTCAAGGCGTTCTTGGCGAAGTTCTTCTTTTCTTCGAATTAAACTCTGCCTTAATAATTCAAGATTTTCAAGCCTTGATGCGATCAGCTTGAAAGCTTCATCATTTTTTTCATCTTCCATCTTTGTTTTGAAATTTTCTCCAAATTAATGAGAGATGCTTGTAGTTTGTTATTTTAAATATTTCCTTATTTAAAATAAACTGGAGTCATTAATTGTACACAGAAAAACGTTAAAAATGCCATTTTTAACTAAAAGTGTACAGTTATGCACACCAATTCTGTTCAAAATGCAGAGATGTGAAGAGCTTAATGTGGAAATGCTCTGTTCTCCATCATTTTTTTAAATTTAATTTGAAAATCAAATAAAAGATGCTTTTTTGAGTGTTATTTTAAATCTCTTCAGTATTTAAAATGAGCATAAATTGTTTGTCTGTACCTCTGTTATTCTAAAATTTGTATTTAGAATAAACAGGAGTTTTTGTTTGTGTACAGAACAATTTTAGAGCTGGTACTTCACCATAAAAATGCTGACTTTGTAAGATGTTTTATGAGCAAATTCATCTGTTAACATCTTTTAACCAACAGGGGGCAGCTTCAAGTCTTAATGTTATCACGAGGAGACTGATTTTTCTATTCAGTATTTAAACTAAAAACAACCTTTTAGAGTTAGTTTCTAGTGTGTCCGTGATAATTGCTCGAACCACGTTCTTGTCAGAGACAAATTTATGTTGTTAGACAGTGTAGATGGCTTCAAATGAGTTTTTAAACTTCTAGTTAAACCTCCGTTCATCCTATGTGTGTGAACTGCTTGTCACCCAAAGTGCACCTGGAAATGACGACAAAAATAGGCGGGTTGACGCAGCGCGTCACCAGCTCTCGTACTTGAGTGAGGCGGAGCTCGGTACAAAGATACGTGACGTCAACCAATCAATCACAGCGCTTGTAGTTCATTCCCAAGCATTCATGGTGAATGTAGTTTTCTTACCTTCGACCAGTGCAATGCAGGAAATGACGACGAAGTGGGTTGGTCGCAACAGCGTGCGTTCCCAATTCAGCGAATCAGCGCTCGCTACGAGAGTGATTGACAGCTCACAGCCCTCGTTTATCCAATCACAGCTCATAAACAAAACGTGTAGGACACGTAGCCTTTAACGTTACCTTAGCACAACAGAACACAACTTTATAGACTCTTAAACAACTCAAACGCTTCAAATTAACTTCCCAAAATTCTGAAACGTGGCAATCACATTTAAAACAGGCACAACTTAGCTACGCTCAGTAACACAGCACGTCAACTGTAACACGACACGGACTCCCTCGGAGCCGCGTTCAGGGTCGGTTCCGTCCACTTTAAAGGAGCAGAATTCGGGTTTCAGAACCACTATCCGACACCGTTCTAACAGTTATATGCTTCTTTGACCTGCTCTAACATGTAAAATACCAGCACAGCAATCTTTTTGATGTTAATAATAGCTCTTCAGGCTTTTGACTCGGCGGTCAAACAAAGCTTTGTACAGGAGTCTGCGTGTGAACTGGACCGAACAGAACCAGAACCCCCACAGACCACGGGCTGACAAAACCTCACCTAAAAGCTTCCAACAGCGTGTAACAGAGTTGAAACAATAATAATCTCTCAGCTTCAAATGATAAAAACATGCAGAATCTGCCTGTCTTGAACACTTCCAGCCAAAATTATTATCCTCAGAGTTTAAAACTTGGATCCTATTATGCAAACATGACGTTACAGTTCATGAGAGACCACAGATTTATGAATAATCTTTCAGAAAACTCGTACAGGGCCACCAAGGTCATCTCTGGAACAGTTCAAAAATACACAGGTGTATCAAAGTGGACACGGTCATGCCCACTACACTATAGACCCGATAGAGATAAACAACGCCTTCAGAGATTTCTATTCCAAGTTATATACTTCTTCCTCTCCACAAGATAAATCTGAAATGATATCCTTCTTGGATAACATTGACATACCTCAAGTAGACACAGAAGTCAAAGATAGCCTTGAAGAGGCCATAAAATTACAAGAGATCTCTGACTCCATTCATAAAATGCAGAGTGGCAAATCACCTGGACCAGATGGTTTCACCATTGAATTTTATAAGAAGTTTTCTTCCCAACTCGCTCCCTTACTACTGGAGATGTTTATTCACTCCTTCAATCAGAACCATCTACCACAAACTTTAACGGAGACTTCCATTTCACTTCTTTTAAAGCCTAACAAAGACCCGAAAGAATGTGGGTCATATCGACCTATATCCTTGCTCAATGTTGACGTTAAAATTCTGGCCAAACTACTAGCCTCTAGACTTGAGAATATTATATCCAATATCGTCTCATCAGATCAAACTGGTTTTATAAAGGATCGACACTCCTTTACAAATATTCGCAAACTTTTAAGTATTATCCACTCTCCTGCGTCTGATGAGACTCCTGAAGTAGTTGTCTCTCTAGACACGGAAAAAGCATTTGACAGAATAGAATTTAGTTACTTATTTACCGTATTGGAAAAGTTTGGCTTTGGTTTGAATTTTATATCCTGGATACGTTTATTATATACATCACCCAAGGCATCAGTACCGTATTTTTCGGAGTATAGGTTGCACCTTTTTATCATTATTTCATGGCCTGCGACCAATACTCAGGTGCGACCTATATATGGCTTTTTATAAAATAAGCTGATTTGTAATAATTTATTAACAAAAATTAAACTGAGACACACTCTTACAATAACGTCAGCTAACAAATATATATTTTTAGGTGTTTATACTGCTAAAATTATTCATTTATTAAAGAAAAGTTCAGCTCAGACACATATTTGCTATAATTTTTTATCAAACAATTAATTGTTTTTAAGTGTTAATCTTCTTAAAAGCCTTGCTGTGTGCTCCTGTGGAAGAGACATTTGCAGCAGAGCTAAACACGGTCCACATTTTGACGTAGGTGCGACCTATACTCAGGTGCGACCTATGTATGGATTTTTCCAATTCTTCAGCAATAATTGGATGGTGCGACTAATACTCGGATGCGACCTGTACTCCGAAAAATACGGTAATCACAAATAAGATATCTTCTCACCTATTTTCTCTCTCTCGAGGTACACATCAGGGATGTCCTCTTAGCCCACTTTTATTTGCCTTAGCTATTGAGCCCCTATCAATAAAACTTCGATCAACCTCTAATATCCTTGGTATTCGTAGGTTTGATACTGAATATAAAATTTCTTTATATGCTGACGACTTACTGCTATACATTTCTGACCCATTATCATCTATCCCTAATATTGTCAATATCCTCAATGACTTTGGGAATTTCTCGGGTTATAAATTAAATTTTTCTAAAAGTGAATGCTTTCCAATTAATGATTTGGCACTTCAATTACCAGACATTGCACTCCCTTTTCAAATATCAAAATCTGGATTTAAATACTTAGGTATACATATCACCCGTGCCTTTTCCGATCTCTATGAAAAGAACTTTAAACCTCTTTTGCTTAAATTGGAAGCTGACTTTAAGAGATGGTCTAATCTCTTTTTATCTCTTCCAGGAAGAATTAACTGCATAAAAATGAACGTGTTACCCCGTCTGCTATATTTGTTTCAGTGTATTCCAATATTTCTGACTAAATCCTTTTTTCAATCCCTAAATAAAATGCTCTCCTCTTTTATTTGGGCAAATAAAAATGCAAGGATTCGTAGAGAGTTTTTGGAAAGGCCTAGAGAGAAGGGGGTATGGCTTTACCCAACATAAGAAATTACTATTGGGCATCTAATATTCAAAAAATCATATATTGGTATCAAAATCCACAATTGGATTGGTGTAGGATTGAAGCAAATTCCTGCCGCACCACCTCACTCTCTGCTTTGATCACCACTGGATTACCATTTTCACCCTCTAAATTCACTTCTAATCCTGTTGTATCTTCTTCTCTTAGAATATGGACACAATTCAGACAACATTTTAAATTAAAGGAATTTTCTTTATACAGCCCTATTTGTCATAACCACCTTTTCCCTGCAGCTAGAATGGATCATACCTTTGCTTTGTGGAGGAGGAATGGTCTGGATACGTGTGACAGTTTCTATATAGATGGCATTTTTGCTAGTTTCAGTGTCCTTTCATCCAAATTCCATCTACAAAAACATGATCTATTCAGATATTTTCAAGTCCGTCATTTTATTAAAAGCCAGAGCCCAACTTTTCCTACATCTCCAACAGACTCGGGACTTGAAAAAAATCTTACGTAACCCCATGCATATTAAGAAACACATAGCAAACATTTCTAACATAATTACCTCTCTTCGTGAATCTACATTAGACAGGCTTAGAAATGTGTGGTCTGAAGAACTGGGATTTATGGTTTCTGGTGATCTTTGGGACAGTGCTCTGAAAAAAATCAATGGAACTTCATCCTGTGCACGGCTTAGCTTGATACAATTCAAAGTCCTTCATAGAACCTACTTTACTAAGTCGAAACTCTCTAGAATATATAGTGACATTGATGATAGATGTGAGCGGTGTCACCTTGCCCCAGCACATATGACCCATATGTTTTGGACTTGCCCGAAATTAACCGAATTTTGGTCATCTTTCTGTAAAACACTAAATGATGCGTTTAATACCAAGATCAAACCGTCTGCAGAAATGGCAATATTCGGAGTGTTGACTGAAGAATCTACATTAACTGTTGATAAGAAGGACGTTTTCGCCTTTGCTTCTTTGATAGCTCGTAGAAATATAGCCCTGCATTGGAAATCCTCTGAACCACCCAAAGTTTCAATCTGGCTCACTGAGCTAATGTTTTTCTTAAAATTAGAGAAAATTAAATACTTCATTAGAGGCTCAACAAAAGGATTCCACAGCAAGTGGGACCCTATGATTGAGTACTTTAGGAATCTCAAGTCCCTTCCATGAACCTGTAGGCCCTAAGACACATATTTTACTCTGGATGCTTAGTTATTGACATGTCAGGAGGCACGCCCCCACCGTCTTCTCTTTTTTATTTATTTATATATTTATTTATCTTTATTTTTTATTTTTATTTTTTTATATCTCTCTTCTTATTTTACATGTATATAGGGGTGGGTGGGGTTAGGTTGTGAATGGGGAAAAAAAGGAAAAAAGAAAAGAAAACTTTAATTCATGTTACTCTGCATAACTGTGTATAATTGTGTGTTTTCTTGAATAAAAATATATTAAAAAAAAAAAGCTCCGCGGTAGCAAGGCTCCGGGGATGGATGAGATTCGCCCTGAGTTCCTTAGGGCTCTGGATGTTGTGGGGTTGTGTTGGCTTACGCGACTCTGCAATATCGCGTGGACATCGGGGGCAGTTCCCTTGGATTGGCAGACTGGGGTGGTGGTTCCCCTATTCAAAAAGGGGGACCGTAGGGTGTGTTCCAACTATAGGGGGATCACACTCTTAAGCCTCCCTGGTAAGGTCTATTCAGGGGTTCTGGAGAGGAGGGTCCGTCGGATAGTCGAACCTCGGATTCAGGAGGAGCAGTGTGGTTTTCGTGCTGGTCGTGGAACACTGGACCAGCTCTACACCCTCAGCAGGGTCCTGGAGGGCACGTGGGAGTTTGCCCAACCAGTTTACATGTGCTTTGTGGACTTGGAAAAGGCATTCGACCGCGTCCCTCGGGGGTTCTGTGGGGGTACTCCGGGAGTATGGGGTACCAGGCCCATTGATATGGGCTGTTAGGTCCCTGTACGACCGGTGTCAGAGCTTGGTCCGCATTGCCGGCAGTAAGTCAGGCTCGTTTCCAGTGAGAGTTGGACTCCGCCAAGGTTGCCCTTTGTCACCGATTCTGTTCATAACTTTTATGGACAGAATTTCTAGGCGCAGCCAAGGTGTTGAGAGGATCCGTTTTGGTGGCCTTAGAATCGCTTCTCTGTTTTTTGCAGATGGTAGTCTGCCACCACCGGTTTATGAATGTGTGTAGCATTCAATATATGTGTAGCACTTTGAGATTTTCAGTAATGAAAAGTGCGTTATAAATTGAATTAATTATTATTATTATTATTATTATCAAATGTAACGATTTAATTACTTACTTGGAATATTAAATCAATGTTGTTGACGGTTAGATCATCAGCTCTCAATTAAATGCGTTGATTCTCTCTAAATAAGACAACGTATCCTTTTTACACTCAGAGGTCTTCATTTCCGGTTTAAGGTCCCGTTCAGTAACATCAAAATAAAAGCTCGTCTTTGGTTTAACCATTGCAGTTAAACAAACAAACAAAACAAAACGTACCCTTTTTTTATTTTTTTGCAATTTCCGTTTTTCTAATTTCGTTTTAAAAACAAAATAACGAAAAAAACGTTTAAAAAACGTTTTTGTAATTTCGTTTTAAAACGAAAAAACGGAATAACCAAAGCTTGTTTGGTTATTTGGTTTTTATTTTGAAACGGAATAACCAAAGAACGAACCATACACGGATTGCAAAGGTATGTATAAATGTATCCCTCACTGTTCAGGTTTCAGAATACATTCAGAACTTGTTGGAACTGCGTCTTAAATTGTGTTCTCTTTCTGCAGAAGAAAATAAACTTTGATCCTGTATTTAAAGTTCTCAGTCTACAAGTTTAATAAAGACAGCTTTGATAAACTCCACAATTTGGCGTCAACGAACTGGATTCTTCTTGTGTCCGTTCACCCGGTGGACTCAGGACGGGGGCTGATCACCAAGGATCGTAGGATTCTTCCTCCAACCTCCAGTAAGACTTTTGAGAGCTGGGAGGACGTTCTGGTCTCCATCAGGAGGAATCGATCACAACAGAATCCTCCGAACCAGACTGAGACAACAAAAATCAACTACTTGGGGTAAATTAAAATAACATTTTTATGTGATAAAGTAGGTTTTAAAAGATAAAACCGAGGTAGATTTATATTAATGAATCAAGGTAGGTTCTAATATAGGACTGAGAGATTAACAGTGAATAGTAGATTTGTGTAAACAGATCGAGGTAGGTTCTAGTTCAGAACCGAGGAGTTAAAAAGTAAACAGTACACCAGGATTTACAGAAATTAAAAATTATGGGTGCAGGTAAGAGTAAAAGCACTGATTAAATTCCTTGCGGTCCCAAAGCAGACCGGATACGTAGAATACACAGAGATTTCAGTCTCCGTTTTGTTTCACAATGGTATAACAAATTCAATTTTCCTAAAGATGGTTCATTTGACCCAGAAGAAATTCAGAAATTAGAAGAACAATTGTTAAACCGCAGACGAAAAATGTTAAACATGAAAAAGATACCCAGGGACATGATTGTAGCCATGCACAACCACGAGCAAGCTTTTAAAATATGGAAGAATGAATCAAAAACTCTGACACAACAAACAAAGTCTAAACACTTTCAGATGACCCAGAAAATTAAAAGCGACCAAACTTGTTCAAAAACATAATGAGACAATAACAAAATCACGAACAGAACAAAAAAATCACTTAAGGACCAATTAAACGTATCTTTCTCTCCCTCTCCTCCTTCTCTTTAACATGCATCAGAGTCTTGCAGCCCCAGGTCTCCCACCGCACCCCAGCGGTTCCCTTCTCTGGCCGCTCCACCGCTATACACCCCTCATGTGGCTGCAAAAATGAAAAAGGAAAAAACACAGAAGCTGCCAGCTGAACAACTGATCCACGTGACCCCACCACCAAAACCTGTTTGGGCCCTGGACTTTGATGATGATTTCCAAGGATACACATCATTACCTGAGGCTGATGACGCAGAGGACGTTGTTCCCGTGACTCTCCCTCCCTTTGACATTCAAAAAACCCACTGGTGTGTCTACCAGGCAAAAGGCCCAGAGGGACAAACAAAGAGAGGCACTCCTCCTGCAAAAGGTTGCACTTCTGAAGAAAATTGCTGCACTGAAGAGAGAGGAAGGAGATGTAAATCAGGACGATCCCAATTACGTGTCCACCAACCCAATGCTGGAAGTTGGAGGACCCATAGGCCCCCAATTGGTGTACAGGACCTGGCCAAAGACGACCCTGATCGAGATGGTGAGCCAGTACTTGCCAGACATAGTGCAAGGAGGAAGAGCGATCTCCCTCGCCGTGGCAAACATGGCACAAGTGGTCCGGCCTACTATTGCTGAACTCAAGATGATTTTGGCTTCAGTTTATGGAATTGGATTCATAACTACTATCAGGGCCCAGCTGTTTGATGTGGACGAGGGGCAGTGCATCACCAGCGTTGACCATGACCATGATGACAACAAAGCATTCTACGAAGGTCTAACAAAAATCACAGAGCGTATAACAGTAGCATATCTACAGACTCCGAGCTTTAATGTAATTTCAGACACTGTTCAAAAGCCTGATGAAAGCCCACAGGACTATTCAAACAGACTGTTACCTGTTTTTAGAACCCAATCAGGCATAAATTTACCTGAGGGTGGATGGAGAAATGAGCCACAAGCAACAACATTTGAGACAATTTTCTGTCAATCTCTGATGAGTGGGCTCCTCCCACTAATTTGCAAGTTTGTTCAGACCACATACATTGGTTGGAAGACTGGTGTCCATCTGAATGAACTCCTCAGGCATGCCAGACATGCTTTGGATCAGCTTACAGCTGACCAAGCCTCCACATAGAAAAGAAAGCAGAAACAAGCTGAAGAGGCACAACTCACACTGCTACAAGCAGCAGCCACACAAATGACTCTGAACACAGCTGCTGTCCATCCGCCCCCACCAATGATGGCACAACAACAACCCATCCATCCATATCAACAAAAGGCTTACCCCTCTGGCCCTTGTCCCTGTTTCCTGTTTGGGGGTCTGGATCACTGGATAAGAAACTGCCCTCACAAAGAAAAACAGTGGCATGGAAGAGGACGCACACAGGGTGAACAAGGCTTTTTCCTGGGTCCACACTGAAGAGGTGGGCGTGGCCCGGGGCAACCAGAGGGCAGAGGTCAGAGAGGAAGGTTCTCCACGTGACTAGTGCTGGGAGACCAGGACGCGAGACTTCAAGCTGCAAGTATCAACACACACACAGCTGTTTTTCCCACATACACAGATGAGGTCATTCCAACTTACTACAAATACACTGAGTCAACATATCTGAAGTTACCCATGCTAACAGTGCTTGTTCAAAATGTTCCAATTAAGTTCCTGGTAGACTCAGGGGTGACCCAGTCTCTCATTATGAAAAAAATGTCTTCCAGATGTTCCACTATCTGGTAAAATACAGGAAACCCTCAAGGTACGACACCCGCGACCTACGGCAACTCAGACTTACGATTTTATCATATTTAATAAAAATATGATTAAAAAAATATATATATAATTTTTTTTGTGTGTGTTTGAATGTTATTAATTTCATGTGTACAGCACTTTGTTGCAGCTGTGGTTGCTTTAAATGGCTTAATAAATAAAGTACAGTATAATTATTAATATTATGTTTTTATTACAATTTTATCGTATTTACGCAACTTCCGGTCGTTTCCGGTCGCCATTTTACAATTGCCAACTGCGGTCAATGGAGCTCCACCATAGAAGCTCCTTTCAGCTGGCTCTAGAGGACGGTGTGTCCGATCAGGGTTCAATCAATCAATCAATCAATCAATCAATCAGCTTTATTTATCTAGCACATTTTAAAAACCGTAGGGTTAGCCAAAGTGCTGTACAGTAAAACAAAAGATAGCTAACTAAAACGATAAAAAAACGGTTGCCTCATACGGATAAATTAGCTGGAAACACTCGGTCAACTCTGTGGACGTCTCAGGCCCGGAGGAGCAGCCGCAGATCGCCTTGCGATTGCTCTCACAACGCCGCCCGACATGCTAACGACAGCAGCTAAACAGAGCAGCTAACACAGGCGAAGACACCGAGCCGACATGCCGCGGAGGGGCCATCTGCGGCCGGGAGCTCGCCGCAAATGTCCGCCTGGCAGCCTAAGATGTCGGGGGACACCGAGCTAACGCGGAGATACAAAGCCGACAGCCTTTTTGAATGAACTGACATGCTGCTAATGGCGGGGCCTAACCGTAGCTAACGCCGAGCAGCTTGTTTTGGATGGAGGAACATCGCGGAGAAACGGCTTTCAGTAAGTTTTTTTTTCTGGCTCCAAATGTATGAAGTTAAGAAGCTAACAGTCCTTCTTTTAAACAGTTTTGACCACGTGTGTGCGTGTGGAGCGTAAGGAAGCTGGGGGAGCTCGGACGGGTGCAAGAGCTAATACTAAAAGACGAAGGCAGGCTTTGACCAGCTCAAAGTAAGAAATTATATTTTTTATTTATTGTACAGTATTCATTTACTGTACATGTAAAGTTCTGTGCATGTTTATGGCCTAGTATGTCTGCTTGTTCAGTCTCATGCCGTTAAATATGTGTGCGGCGCTCCGTTAGCGGTATAGCCGCGACCTATGTCAGAAATGCGGACCTACAGACAGGCACGTGTTTTTGGTCCGCGAGGTACGACAACATCGACCTACGTCACACCCGTAGGTCCCAATCCCTGACGTACCTCGAGGGTTTCCTGTAGTGCATTCCACAGGAGCATCTGGTCAAGTTGTTCCTGAGGTGGTTACAGCTCCCCTCAGAATCATAGATCCTTTTGATAAAACCTTACATGAACATCAGTTTTTGCTCTCCTCTGGATCTGATACTTAAATTTAATCTGGTTTTAAGCTGTAAAGGTGATGGATTGCTCGTCTCAAAACAAACTGATGAGCTAAACTCTTTTGTTTCCTACATACCAGAATTACTGTATGTGTTTGAGTGGATGTTAACTGACCCACAACAATGAGAGTCCCTCGTTCAGATGGCTAGAGACAGGATACCTCCCGCAGCTTGTTTTATGGCTGAACATTTGCATTGTACTGCCCACATAACCTCAGATCCAGCTGACCATTTAGGTGACTCATTTTTGATGACCCCTGAGACACACTTACACAGCTTGTCACTCTGTTGGAATGCAGCAGCTTGTTTTGTGTTAATAACACTCAACAATGAGCAAAGACTGTATTTCTCAGTGGAAAACTATGCACCACACATTTCACTGGCTAAACCACCTAACCAACAGTGGAGCTTTTTGGGATCTGTAGTCCTGGAGGCCCACAACACCTCAGACTGGGAACCTCATGACATGTTTTTCTATTCACCATCTTTGAACATGTACAAGCAGGGTTTTTGTCATTTGTTGCTTGCCTTCTAAGGAGATGATTGACAACAACAAATGACTAACAATGTCCTCCTTGTCTAAGGGCGACCCAGAATTGGCATCAGTCCCGACCCACTTGTGGGCACAGACTAAGTGTGATGTAGGATTTATTAGAGGCCAAGAACCTGTTCAAGTCACACCCGAGTCCTCATACAGGTCCAAGATCCCTCAGTACTCCCTGAAACCAGAGGCAGAACAAGGCATTACACCTGTCTTCCACTCACTGCTCGAAGCAGGTGTGATTGTCCCTTGCCCATCTTCACCAGTCAGAACACCCATTTTCACAGTCAAAAAGATCCGCCCCCACCTCCCAGATGAATGGCATTTTGTTCAGGATCTGAGGGCCGTTAATTCTGCTGTCCAGGCCCGGGCCCCCATTGTCCCAAATCCCTATGTCATTTTATCACAAATTCCATCAGGGTCCACTCATTTTTCAGTAAATGACTTAGTAAATGCTTTCTTTAGCGCCCTAGTCCATCCCAACATCTAATTTTGGTTTGCTTTCCAGTTCAAAGGGAAGTCTTACACGTTCACTTGTCTTTGCCAAGGTTACTGTGAGTCGCCCACGATTTTTCACCAAGCGCTAAATGATAGCCTTGTTGAGTTTTCATTTCCTCCTGAATGTTCATTGTTACAATATGTTGATTACTTGTTGTTAGCTGCTCCCTCTGAGCATGTTTGCAGAGAAAACACTGTTCGTCTGCTCCAGTATTTAGTTGATCAGGGCCACAAGGCCTGCTTGTCAAAACAGCAGTTTGTGCAAACCACTGTGACATTCTTGGGCCACTGAATCTCTGCTGAAGGTAGGGAGATGACAGACACTCGCGTTAAAGCCATAATAAGTCTGTCTCTACCCAAGACAAAGAAACAGCTAATGTCCTTCTTAGGATTATGCGGTTATTGTAGGCATTTTATACCAAACTATGCTGAGATGGAGACTCCTTTACATAACATCTGTCATGAAAAAGGCCTCAACATGAGCTCTAAAGTGACTTGGTCTCCAGAGGCACTGCAGGCCTTTGAAGCGCTTAAAATACAACTACAGAAAGCCCCAACTCTTGGATTTCCAGATCCAACACACCTATTTATATAGGCTGTGGATGAAAGAGGCAGCTGCATGACTTCAGTTTTGCTCCAAAAACATGGTGAAAAATTAAAGCCAGTAGCTTATTTTTCAGCCAAACTCGATGGTAGCAGTTCTACCTCTCTGTTTGCGCACTGTGGCAAATGCTGAAAAATCAGTTTTAGCCAGTAGAGACATTGTGGGTTTTTCTGATCTGACCCTACTCATCCCCCAGTCTGTCACACAAATATTGAATGAACAGAAAACTGCACATCTGTCCACAGCAAGATGACTGAAATATCATACAACTTTACTTGACATGCCTAACATCACAATCCAAAGGTGTAATGTTCTGAACCCAGCCACCCTCCTGCCCACACCTGATGAGGGTCAGCCACATGACTGTTTTGCTGAACTTGAGGTTCTCTGTACACCACGACCAGACCTACAACAACACCCACTGGACAGTCCAGATTGGGACCTGTTTGTAGATGGTTCTGTATCACGTGACCCCAACACTGGACAAATCAGAAGTGGTTATGCTATTGTTACTCTAACATACACAGTTGAAGCAAACTCACTCCTATCCTGTTCTGCACAGGCCTGTGAACTGATTGCTTTGACACGTGCATATATATTATCTGAAGGGAAGTCTGTAAATATTTACACTGATAGTAGCTATGCATTTGGGCAATGTTGTTTTTGACAGCCATTTTGATTTTAGTTTTAGTCTTAGTCTTTTAGACTAAAATACTTCTTAGTTTTAGTTAGTTGTAGTCATTTCTATATTTAATGGTTTTCGTCCAGTTTTAATCGACAAAAACTTAAAAAATTTAAGTCTAGTTTTAGTCTTTAAAAAAAAGGACAACACCCACCGTGACAGTAACAATTCACCATATTGGAGAATTACTGTAGTATTTTATGAATTTTATTTTCATTTTTGCATTTGGGCCAGGCGAGGGTTAAAAAAAAAAAAAAAAAAACCCACTCCCGAATGAATCCGGAAACCTGGCCGAAGAGTCCCGAAGGGTCATGCCTTTTGTTACATTGATCTCCACCCAGAAAGCAAGGCAGAAGGTAGGAGTGAGTTTCCATGGAGGTTTATGAGAGTGAGAGTAAAACTGCATATTTCCTGGTGCATTTTTGTGTACAACTGGACCAGTGGTCTGCTTTTATTTTTTATTTATTTTATAGACCTTTTTAATAAGATATAACACCGCTGCGACTGTTGCTGGCTGCTCTCCTCTCCTCTGCCCAGAGAGGAGCGAGCCGCGCGGCTTCTCCCTGGCTCCCCGTTCCGCTGCGTCAGCTTTGAAGTTCGTGCCGGGGCTCGGTTCTGTCCCAGCCTTGTTGCTGGAGCACGGGGAAGCACGGGAGAGCACGGGAGAGCACGGGGAAGCCCGCGCGCTCAGAGCTCCGCGCTGCGGCTGCCTTTCTACTCCCGACCTGTCTGGTCAGGGGAGAGAATAAAAAGGCGATGCGGAAATGAATGAATTTGTCGCGATCAAGCGAATTAAACTAGTATGTCTACGTGGATGCTGCTCAGAATATGACAGACATCAGTGAGCAACCGCTTCTCTTTTTTTTTCCTCTCTTAGAGCAGCGGTCATGGAAGTTGATGAAGGCTTATTAAAACTCCGCCTGTAACTCCAAGGCGGAATCTTTAGTGATGTGAATGCCCATATTTGGAGAGGGGCAGATCTTCCCGGAGCTTCTGCTAAAATCTGCTATAAATCATGAAATAACACATTTTGCATTATTTCTCTACAATATAAATAAACGCTCCTGTATTATTTTTAAATAAACTAATAAATATTAATGGCGATGCAATTTGAAAACATGGTGGGTCATGGACTTTAAAAAAAAAACATATTAGTCTTTACAAATTAATTTGAGTACGGTAATTTGTTTTGCACTCCCAGAACAGAAGGAGAAATCCTTTTACTTATCAGAAACTGTCAAATTAGTTTGAGGAATTTTAATCCCATTTTGTGTGCCCCCCCTAATGCTATTGTGTGAAGAACAATGTTGATACAAGAAAAAAAACCTAGGGCCCGACCAGAGCTCTTTTTGTGCTCACATAGAAACATCCCTCCCCCAAAATGTTAATTTGCTCTGAAATTCTGTAAAATGTCTCTTCACTGGAAGAAATAGGCTTGTTGTAGAGAAATTTCATTTCCTATGAAAATGCATGTGTGAATGCAATTTGTTCAAGAATTAGCTAAAAACAGCTGAATATTATTCTATATACTGTATTATCTAAAACAGCAGAAAGAAGCTTAAATGTCTTAGAAATTAGAAGAGAGAGTATGCCCCATGGCTGTCTCCTGAAGATCTGATGTTTTGTGGCTCTGTGTGTGCGTGACTCTTTGTTAAGTTAACTCATTTAGAACAGGCAGGTAGCAGGTTTGATATTCAGTCACTCAAACACAGCCTTTCAGCCACACATCCCTGCATGTTTTAGCATCCCTGCATGTTTTACACGTAACAGTAGCCGATGTTAGATTAGCACAAACAAGCTAATAGCACAAAGTTAGCATCCACGTGCGCAAACAAGGACAGGATTTATATTAAAAAGAACAACATTGATAACATTCTGAAAGTCTCATACGAATTTGTCCAGTAGTTAATGTGATATTTTGCCAACAGACAAACAGGATTGGCTCCATTAGGAGCCAATCACAGGTTTGATATTCAGTCACTCAAACACAGCCTTTCAGCCACACATCCTTGCATGTTTTAGCATCCCTGCATGTTTTACACGTAACAGTAGCCGGCGTTAGATTAGCACAAACAAGCTAATAGCACAAAGTTAGCATCCATGTGCACAAACAAGGACAGGATTTTTTTTTTTTTTAAACAATTAAAAAAAACATTAAATTTACACGAAACAGGAGTTGTGAATTGTGTCACAACCCGTTTGGTTTGTCAAGTAACATTGTATGAATATTACAAAAATAGTAGTAGTTGTAAACTTACCTTTGAAAAAATATCAGGCTTCAAGGTGGTTAGCCTTCAGGTGTCGCTTCAGATTCGTGGTGTTTTTCCCACCAAGTTTTAATCCACATTTACCTCCGTCTCCCTCGACCACGACACATTCGGTTCTTCTCTCAGTTGGGTTAAATACAAAATAAGTCCATAAATCCTTTCTGGGCTTGCGGCCACGCACCGAGCCCCTTCGTGCAACGTGCAGCATCTTCCATCCATGGTCCAGTTTGAAAAGGAAGTCACAGGTGAGCGCGCGGCGCGTGGCCGTGGCGCGTGGCGCATTCAGCACCGCGGTGGTGGGCGTGACCAAACAGCTGACTTTCCGACACAGAATATAATTATGGGCAGAAATATAAATTATTGACGGACCACCGACTAACATTTTCGTTCAGTCTCGTCTCGTCAACGAAAACTCACATACATTTCGTCACGTTTTAATCATTAAAGAGCAATGTTTATTTAGTTACCGTCTCATTATTGTCATGAAAAAAGGGGGCGTTGACGAAAAATTTACGTCATCGTCACCGTTAACGAAAACAACACTGCATTTGGGGTTGTTCATGATTTTGGTGCTCTCTTGAACCACAGACGTATCCTACGCTCTGACGGACAGCCCATACTCAACCACAAGCTTGTCTCTAACTTACTTTCAGCCATAACATTACCATTTAAAGTGGCTGTGATTAAATGTGCTGCACAAACCTCTAACACTGACTTTGTTTCCCAGGGCAACGCTTTAGCAGATGTTGCTGCAAAAACTGTAGCAGGTACACTGATGCCGGGTACCCACCAAACGCATCTTGAGCATCACAAACGCTCTTGCCGTACCCTTTTGGCCGCTTGTCACCAGAATCTGTTCACACTGAAGACGCGTCTGATGACGCGCAGTGGGAGGAGCGTCTGGCTCCTTTTCTGGTCGGGTTTGTTTTGGATTTTGTACACCGGGCAGATTAAAATCAGCTGTTCGTGAGCCTCGTTACTACTTAAGTAGGTTTTCTGCGAGCCGAACTGCAGCTCTGAAAGTCTTTGTTGAGATTAAAACGTTTTTTTTTTAATGTTTGGGGTGATTGTACGCTCGAGCGGACAGCGGCAACTGTAAAAATGCCAAGTTTCTTACCGGAGGCTGGTTTCTTCATGGAGGCTCGATGGGGTAAGTTTAAAAAGTCCAAAAAAAGTACTGTCGTCGTTGCGTCATCACATTGCAAAGGCTCTCCAGATTGGTTGCTGCGACGTGTTGAGCAGCCTTTACTTTACTACAGCCAAAGTTCAAATATTTGAACTTTGGCTGCTTGATACGTCGGTTGCTTGGGACGTATCGCGTGCATGGAAAAGAACTGCCGCGTGCCTCGCTGCCCCTCGCCGCGCCTCGCCTCAACATAGACTTTCAATGTAAACCGGCCGCTTCCACTGCCTGAAACGCGCTTGGTGGGTACCCGGCATGACATACATGACTCTCACTAAAGGTCCAACCTCTCACTCCACCCCTACCTCCTTCTCTGTTGCTGACATGCAGAAACTCGCACTTCCAATTGAGAAGGCTGAGTGGAAGAAACACAGCTGTGTTTTTTCAGACAATATCTGGGTTGGTCCAAACAACAATCCATGTTTACCCAAGCATTTCTTTCCTGCTTTTGCAACTTTGACATACGATGTTGACCATGTGTCACAGGGAGGGATGTTAAGACAGATTAATACTGATTGCTTCACCATTAATTTTTCAAAAACATTGTGGAATGCCATGTTATTTTCTTTATCATTTTTATTGTTACTATTATTCATTTATTTTATTTACTATGTTACTGCATTGCATCAGCTATTTTTGTGGGTAAACACAATTTCACTTTAGTTTTTTGTTGTTGTTTTCTTTCTGGCCTGGGAAAGTTTTGGACAGATACCATCGTGTCAAGATCCTAGTAAACCCCTTAAGGCAGGGGTCACCAACACTGTGCCCACGGGCACCCGGGTGCCCCCAAGGACCATTTGAGGTGCCCGCGGTCCTGTTCTAAAAATAGCACAACTCGCTACTAAGCTGCATTTAAATTTTCATTTTATTCAGTTGTTATTCTTTTTTGTATTTATATATTTTAAAATGTATATCTT
This sequence comes from Garcialebias charrua, assembly GCA_038048925.1. Taxonomy (NCBI): domain Eukaryota; kingdom Metazoa; phylum Chordata; class Actinopteri; order Cyprinodontiformes; family Rivulidae; genus Garcialebias; species Garcialebias charrua. Next base: position 6,838 of record JBBPBX010049909.1, on the reverse strand, counting down.
AAAAATATGTTTTACATTTTTTTCAATTGACGCTTTGTTATTTCCTAAGTGTTTATCAAACTGGTGCCCTTTGTATGACTCCGTACCCACGACGTAGCTCTCAGTTTTGAAAAGGTTGGTGACCCTTGCCTTAAAGTCCATGACCCACCATGTTTTCAAATTGCATCGCCATTAATATTTATTAGTTTATTTAAAAATAATACAGGAGCGTTTATTTATATTGTAGAGAAATAATGCAAAATGTGTTATTTCATGATTTATAGCAGATTTTAGCAGAAGCTCCGGGAAGATCTGCCCCTCTCCAAATATGGGCATTCACATCACTAAAGATTCCGCCTTGGAGTTACAGGCGGAGTTTTAATAAGCCTTCATCAACTTCCATGACCGCTGCTCTAAGAGAGGAAAAAAAAAGAGAAGCGGTCGCTCACTGATGTCTGTCATATTCTGAGCAGCATCCACGTAGACATACTAGTTTAATTCGCTTGATCGCGACAAATTCATTCATTTCCGCATCGCCTTTTTATTCTCTCCCCTGACCAGACAGGTCGGGAGTAGAAAGGCAGTCGCAGCGCGGAGCTCTGAGCGCGCGGGCTTCCCTGTGCTCTCCGTGCTCTCCCGTGCTCCAGCAACAAGACTGGGACAGAACCGAGCCCCGGCACGAACTTCAAAGCTGATGGAGCGGAACGGGGAGCCAGGGAGAAGCCGCGCGGCTCGCTCCTCTCTGGGCAGAGGAGAGGAGAGCAGCCAGCAACAGTCGCAGCGGTGTTATATCTTATTAAAAAGGTCTATAAAATAAATAAAAAATAAAAGCAGACCACTGGTCCAGTTGTACACAAAAATGCACCAGGAAATATGCAGTTTTACTCTCACTCTCATAAACCTCCATGGAAACTCACTCCTACCTTCTGCCTTGCTTTCTGGGTGGAGATCAATGTAACAAAAGGCATGACCCTTCGGGACTCTTCGGCCAGGTTTCCGGATTCATTCGGGAGTGGGTTTTTTTTTTTTTTTTTTTAACCCTCGCCTGGCCCAAATGCAAAAATGAAAATAAAATTCATAAAATACTACAGTAATTCTCCAATATGGTGAATTGTTACTGTCACGGTGGGTGTTGTCCTTTAAGGCATGCCTCATAGTTTGTGTTGTTATCTCCAAAAGTAATTGTGTTGCTGTTGTTAAATGCATGCAAAACAAGATCTGTTGCTTGCAAAGGTATGTATAAATGTATCCCTCACTGTTCAGGTTTCAGAACACATTCAGAACTTGTTGAAACTGCGTCTTAACTTGTGTTCTCCTTCTGCAGAAGAAAATAAACTTTGATCCTGTATTTAAAGTTCTCAGTCTCCAAGTTTATTAAAGACAGCTTTGATAAACTCCACAATTCTTCCAGTTATTTAACAGTCAACAATTGTGTACCACAAGGCTCAGTCTTAGTACCCACCTTCTTCACAATCTACATAGTTAATGTAGGTCAGAGTATCTCTGATGCATCCTTACATTTCTATGCTGAAGATACAGTTATTTATTGTACTGTAAAGCTAAACAGTAGTTAAGGTTTTCTAGCTTTTGCAATCTTCCTTCAACATCATTCAGTCAGATTTGTTCCATCCCACACTTGTCCTAAACGACAACAAAACCAAAGGGATGTTGTTTTCAAACAGGAATTGGTCCCAGTATTTTTTCCTTCGATTTTATCCTGGAATGGCGCTCCTATTGAGTTTGTCGATTCCTAAAAATATTTGGGAATCTTGGTTGATTTGCATCTTTCTTTTAAGCTCCACGTGGAAAACCTAGTAAGGAAACTGAAAGATAAACTGGGTTTAATTTTCAGAAATAGATCCTGTCTAACTCTGAATACTAGGAAACACCTTGTAACTGCGACTTTCCTTCCCCCCCCCCATCAGTGGTGGGTAACCCTAATCAAAAAATTAGTTCCACAATTTCTAAAACGCTTATTAATTTTTTTAGGTCCACAATTTCAAAAGCACAAATGTCTTATGAAAATTAGGGGAAGCTAATCTAATCCGCTATTTATATTCGACAATTGGTAGCCGGCAGCGTTATGCAATATTTGCACTACATTGCCAACTGAAAAGTAACTAAAATGATCCTAAAAGGATGAAATTACAAAAATCAAAGGATTTATTTAATACTTTACGTACATATATTCTATTCGGCCACAAAATTAACAAAAAAGAGAATGATCTTTTAATCCCTAAGACCACTTTTAAATCTCAAATACACAGGCGTGTCGCCACCGCATTTATACATAAGGGCGGCCGTGGCGTAGTGGTAATGGCAGTCGTCCCTCGATCGGAAGGTTGGAGGTTCGAATCCCGGTTCCCCACACCATGTGTCGTTGTGTCCCTGGGCAAGACACTTAACCCCGAGTTGCTCCCGGTAGGACTGGAAAGGCGCCTTGCATGGCAGTCTGCCGCTACCGGTGTATGAATGCGTGTATGAATGGGTGGATGGTTGGTATTGTAAGGTGCTTTGGGGCTCCTCACAGGGGGCTAGAAAGCGCTATAAAATAAGCTCCATAAAAGTAACCCATATACATAAAACTAACGACTCACCGTCGAGTGGTCAACACAAAACACACAATAAAATCCTTCGGCCGCGTTAATTTGGCTTGAAACAGCGGGGTTCTCTGCGGATTTATCCAAGAAACCCAGCACAACCAGCTAGCCACAGAGTTAGCGTCCAGTTCACCTCTGACCCGGAAGATGTCAAGATTCTATAGGCAGTCAACAGATTTAATGAAAAGTAACTAAAATGATCCTAAAAGGATGAAATTACAAAAATCAAAGGATTTATTTAATACTTTACGTACATATATTCTATTCGGCCACGAAATTAACAAAAAAGAGAATGATCTTTTAATCCCTAAGACCACTTTTAAATCTCAAATACACGGGCGTGTCGCCACCGCATTTATACATAAAAGTAACCAAAATACATAAAACTAACGACTCACCGTCGAGTGGTCGACACAAAACACACAATAAAATCCTCCGGCCGCGTTAATTTGGCTTGAAACAGCGGGGTTCTCTGCGGATTTATCCAAGAAACCCAGCACAACCAGCTAGCCACAGAATTAGCCCCCGAGTTCACCTCTGACCCGGAAGATGTCAAGATGGAATAGTCCATTTTTAGTAGGGGGATACAGAAATCGACCGGTTTTTGTATTGCGTTTTATGATCGTTTTCATCGTAACTATAATTATTTTTATGTTCCACTGGTACCTTTTCAAGGGCGGCCGTGGCGTAGTGGTAATGGCAGTCGTCTCCCGATCGGAAAGTTGGCGGTTCGACTCCCGGGACCCGCACCATGTGTCGTTGTGTCCTTGGGCAAGACACTTAACCCTGAGTTGCTCCCGGTAGGACTGGAAAGCACCTTGCATGGTAGTCTGCCGCCACCGGTTTATGAATGTGTGTAGCATTCAATATATGTGTAGCACTTTGAGATTTTCAGTAATGAAAAGTGCATTATAAATTGAATTAATTATTATTATTATTATTATGTTAAATGTACATTAACAAGCATGAGCAATGTTAGTGATGTAGGTCACTGGCTGAGGCGGGGCGGGGCCGGGGCCCTTGCTGATTTGGGGCCCCAAGCAACGGCATAATTTGCCTACATGGTAGATCCGTGTCTGTTCTCCCCTCTGCTCCCCCTCCAACCCTCCCTCCTCTCTGCTCTTTACGGTGAGGGAGGGGAAAAAGGCAAAACAAGCAGCTACGGAGCCAGCATAAGAGCCTCTAAATAAGTTTATTCGTTTTTACTGATAGATAATTAGTTATTAGCGGTACTGCATTTTAAATAAAAATAGCACAAATCCGCTTATGAATTATAAAAGTTAGTCACTCCGCTGTTACGCTGACAAAAACGTTAGGTCCGCTGTAAGCGGATTAGCGCATTAGAGGTCCCAAGCGTTCATGTGCCCACCTTTGCCCCCCATTAACTATGGTGACATACAGTAATTTACAGGAATGCTCCTACAAGCACCCTGCAGATGTTGGATGCTGTCTATCACAGTGCATTAAGATTCATAACTGGCTGTAACTACCGTACCCACCACTGCACCCTGTATTCACTGGTTAACTGGACATCATTAACGTCACGCAGACTCTTCCACTGGTACCTTTTCATCTTTAAATCACTTCTTGGTCTGCTGCCTTCATACATCTCCTCCTACATGTCTCTGTGTGAGTGCAGCTACAGCGTGCGCTTTCAGGATGTTATTACATGCAGTATTCCCTCAGTGTGGACTGAACTAGGCAAAAAGGTCTTCTCCATCTCCGCTCCTGTTTCCTGGAATATCTTGCAAAAAGATCTGAAGCTCTCAACCTTGACCTCCAAGTGGCTTCAAAAATCTGCTAAAGTCATAGCAAAAACCAAAGCAGACATGTTCCTGTTTTTAGTATTCTACAGTACATCGCCTTACTTTCTGATCTGTTTCACGTTGCTGCTGATCTGTTTCATGTTGGTGTGTTCATTCATGCCCATATGCTCATACAGACTCATGTTCGTGCTGCTGTTTGGAGTAAAGTTTTTCTATGATATTAGTGCTTAGTGTATTAGTTGATATTTTTCTTAGTTCATATCTTAGATGTTATTACTGTTTTTCTTTCACATTTTATTGTTGGATGTAACTGGGACCCTGTGTACATAATCTCTTTTCATCACATGTACCACATGTGGTGCAAATGACAATAAGGATTCTCTGACTATGACTCTGACTTACAACCTAGCTGTTTTTGTTCTTTTTTAAATACCATTTTCTTTAATTTGTTCTCAATTTCTATTCTTTCTTTTATGATTGCCTATCGTTGTCTTTGTTATTCACAGTTGTCATTACTCTGTTAAAATCAGGTTTCTCTTGTAAATGGGTGGAAAAGGTGGAAAAGATGAAACACGCACACCTGCCTCCACCCTCATTCGCCCCACTCTGGGCCCCTGAGCAAGGCCCTTAACCCCCACCATCCGCTCCCTAAACAGGTCTCTCTTGAAAATGAGTTCTCGTGGCTCACTGAGACTAACCTGGATAAATAAAAGGTAAATGAAAAAATGAAAATAAAAAAAATGAGTCTTAGAGGCTCAATGGGACTAACCTGTATAAATAAAGGTTGAATGAATTTGTATCTGTAGTTAAAAATGGAGCCAAGCATGGTGTTATATTGAAAAATACACCACAAGAGACCTCTTACATAATGCATGACATAATTGAATTGACTGGTATTTTTTAAATTACTTTAGGACCTTTATTGTTATGGACATAATATAGTTTTCACTTTATATGTCTCATCAACTTAGACCAAAGGACGTGAAAGTCATGAAGGGATGTTTTGTAATCCTTCGTGCAACAGTGTCTGGGCAGCCAGTCAAATGATTTAACCCTGATCAGAAAAAAAAAAGGCATGAGCACATTTTGATCAAATCCTCCTTATTCTAGTTGTTTTTTTCGTTACTTTTTCCTTTTGACTGTCCTTTTGGTTGTCATTTTATTTTAATTTGTTAGAAAAAAATTATATGCCTCTTTTATGATTGTCTGTTGTTGTCATTGTTATCCATTGTTGTCATCACTCTTTGTTAAATAAATCAGGTCTCTCTTGTAAATGAGTCTGAAGCTCAATGGGATTAACCTGTACAGTATAATTAAAGGTTGAATTAATGAAAAATTTGGTTGCTGTTTGGAGTCAAACAGATTTGGGTGAAAGTTGAAGGATGTGTCTCTGATTCGATGCTCTGCTAGAACGCTGGAGCAAAAATATCACTACCTTTTAAATTAAATGCAATAAACAAGCATCCATGTGCAAAGTTGTTTTTGTTCCTGAGTCATATTCCTAGAATTTCTGTCTCTGGTGGAGAGGAGGAGTAATGATATGAGGGACTTCCTCTAAATGCCAGGAATGTGGGCCATTGTGTTGATCAGCTCCAGAGGATTTATAAACACAGCAACAGAGTGATGTGTCTGCAGACTGTTTAAACAAGATATTAATCAGTGGCTCGAAGAACAATGTGTTGAATGGAAAAGGATATGGAGCGTTCCCCCAAACTAGATTAAATCCTTCTGCTCTTTCATAACAGACACTTTGTCATTTGTCAATGGCTTAAATGTAAATACCTGAGTGACACACATACACACACACAACACACGCACACACACACACACACACTTTTATTTTTTCATTCAACCTTTATTCAACAGGTTAATCCCACTGAGCCTCGGGGACTCATTTACAAGTTCATCTCATTTACTCATTTACCACACACAGATGTTGTGCCTTTAGCTTCATCAAACATTGATGATATTGGCCTGGACACAACAACCAAGTTATCAAGACAACTCTGAAGGCACAAAACATGACAAGTGGCCAGTGGTTAGCACATGTTAAGACAAGCTGGATAATATCAGTAGAAAGCTCCTGTAGAAACTTTGATGGGCAGTGCCACATTGCAGCCATTAAAGGTGCAGTCTGCAGTTTCTGTAGAACGCAGCACTTAGAAAAATGTTCAACAGGGAAAGCATTCTGATCCCTCCCCCTCAGAGCCATATCTGCTCCCCCTTGCTCTCGCTGAAATTCAGCTCTGCCTCCTTAGCTCCGCCTCCATTGCATGTCCTGTCTCAACCGCTGCGATATTCTGTGTTTATATGTTAATAAAACGTTCTAAAAAATAAAATAAAAACATGGAGCGCTGGTCCAGAACACCAGACAAAAATCTGCAGAGCCTCGCGCAGCCACGTTGAACCCGAGTTTAATTCGCTCGTGACAAATTCATTCATTTACTCATTGTTTCAGTCATGGAGTCAGCGGAGGAGGAAGCGATCACTTGA
>JBBPBX010049908.1:13640-25179 GCA_038048925.1 Garcialebias charrua | reverse complement strand
AAATCGCAGAATACAGTTGCTGTGATAGTAGGGCAGCCAATGTTGTTACCTGTATATAATTTTGGACTGAGAAACTGAACCAAGACTTCACCTAACAGTTATTTTCATTATCATTTTATTTGCTTATTAATATATTTTATTCAGTCAATACAAATGCTGTGTAAAATGTTTAATATTTTTCTTATTTGATTTTTTTTAAACAATTTTCTTTGGTTACAATGGTTAATCACTGCTTTAAAAAAATAAGAGTCAAGTAAGATTTCGAATCTGTCTTTTTCTCCGAGATGAACGTGCCCCTCTGACAAAACCTCTGGCCCCAGCTTGGCCCCACCAGTACAACTGGTCTAGAACCACCACTGTACCAGAACTCCAAACATACTGGGATCACCATGGCAACCACAGGATCTTATATCAGAGCCAGAGCCGTATATATAGAGAGTTCTGACACTCTTTGATGTCGCCGATAGGCGGTCAATCGTTCCAAACAACGGCTATGGAAACCTTGTGGAGCTGCGCCCTCTGGCGGCGACGAAGCGCTACTGCAGGCAGAGTCAGACTGTAAAACAGCCATGGAACAAATCGCCCCCTCCATGACCCACGTGACTTCCGCATTCCATTCTTACAACGGAACTCTATGGAAGTGTCGCAACTCTCACTTTATATGGCTCTGGGCTCAACCAGAGCCATATAAAGTGAGAGTTGCGACACACTTCCATAGAGTTCCGTTGTAAGAATGGAATGCGGAAGTCACGTGGGTCATGGAGGGGGCGATTTGTTCCATGGCTGTTTTACAGTCTGACTCTGCCTGCAGTAGCGCTCCATCGCCGCCAGAGGGCGCAGCTCCACAAGGTTTCCATAGCCGTTGTTTGGAACGATTGACCGCCTATAGGCGATATCAAAGAGTGTCGGAACTCTCTCTATATATGGCTCTGTCTTATATGATTCAGGAAATATGTCTGCCTTTTTGTTACTCCAAATGTTATTGTGTTTTTCTTTGTTTGTGTTTAAATTTCTGTAGCATAATGTAATTTAAAAAAGTAAACAAACAAAAAACAAAACAGGACAGAGGGAAACATCGCGGTCTTAAGGAGCTGCACTTTTATGGAAAAATGGCAACTCGAAGACCTCGACAAAATATGTACGTGCAGGAAATCGACAACCTGAATGCTCTTCTTCACCAAGAAAAGGCTAAACTGCTTGAGGGGAGCCAACGAGGACGCCAGCTGTGGCAAGAACTTGAAGAAGCAAGGGCCCAGCTTGAAAAACAAAAGTCCCTGAATGAGATTTTTATTAAGAAGGCAAAGGAATCCAAACAAAAATATAACTAAGAGACTGCAAAAATATGCAGATGCTGAAACTCTCCGCTCTACCAAGTTCGCCTATCTGGTACAACGCTCCATGAGAGACAGGAAGAAAACACTACTTCGGAAGGATTATAAAAAACTAAAAGTTGCTTACATCAGCCGTGTGGAGGACTTATCGTCTAAACTTGAGATGGAAAAAGATCTTAACAGCAAACTCCAAAATGAGCTGATGGAAGTCAAGCTCTCATACGAAGACCTGAGCAGAAAGTACCAATCTGAGATTGTCTGTGTGCGTCAACAGGCTCTGTCTTCACCACAACAAGCCACGGAGATCCACCTGAACCAAGCTGGTGCAGAGAACATGCAACGTGAGTTTGAAGTCCTAAGAAAAACATTTCAGAAAAAGGAAATAAAACTAAATAACTGGATGACATGAAAACATCACTATCAACTACAAGCTGACAGTGAAATTAATTCTATATTCTTTACATTCATTTCAGAATGCATGATGGACGAGTTCAGCGAAGAGGTCCAAAAAGCAGATGAAGAACCAGACCAACTCCTCTAACCTCAGATCATCTGGTGAGGGACGTCTCAGATAAAGACTTCTTTCCAGAGACATCTTCCAGTTCTCCTGCGGTGACGGCTGACATAACTGAGCAAACCTCAGAGAAATTCTAAAAGCCTCCATCACTTCATAAAAAAACACAAAACCTTCTGGAGAGGAAGAAGTCCCCAAAATGGAGACAAAACAAATAAACAGTTCTCTTTTTTAAACTTGATTTTACCTGTACTTGTTTCTTTTATCTTTTATTCACTAGCAAAATGAAGCAAATTGCTAACTAAAAGCTAGCAAAACTCTAGTAACAATGTTGCAGAAGTAGAAAAACTCTAGCAAAAAGAAAGAATTTGCTACACTGTAAACCCTAATAAGTTCACAGAACTCAAAACTTTATTTTGTAACAGATTACATGATTTTAGTGATGTTTTTAAAATTTTTAAGTTTATATAAACTAAAAATTGCATGTGCAGTTGTCTTAAATTATCTCAACATTAACTTATAAATCTTGATATTTCTAAACTTATAATTAGGGAGTACTTCACATAAAATGTTCAATATTTTCAGCTCATATAATACTTGAAATACACTCAAATTTTTTACAATTTTCAACACAAATACGGCTTGAAATAACTTAAAATTTTCCATATTACTCAGCTCATAATCTTGGGAACATGCATTCAAAATTGACCCAATAATGAAATACTCACAATTTTAACAAATTATTTTATTAAACATATACCGTATATATATATTCCAAACAAAGTGCTTGTCATAAATTAAAACAAACGAAAAAGGAGATGACTCCAGCACTATTGTAAAGCGCTTTGGGGCTCCTCACAGGGGGCTGGAAAGCGCCATATAAATAAGCTCCATTTACCATTTACTGTACTTAAGAGAAAAACTCAAAGGATTACAGCTCTATCTTATAAATATAATCCATTCTCAACAACAACAACAATGTGCTGTCATTTATCGCCATTTGTATCATATTTGCTACGCAACATTCTGTGACCTCTATCAATGTGATTAGGATTTACCTCAAACACCTGTTGTAGCTCATTTGAGACATGTACTCTGCCATCTAGTGGATTATCAATGTACTGCAGGCAGTGGAAAAGTTTTTTTTTTTTTTTGCCTTTTCAAAATGTCTGCTGACAGGAGGTCATTCACACACTTTTTTCAGGAAAACCTTCACTAATTTTGGAGAAGTTATGGTAAGAATAACATCAATATTGTTAGTAATTTATTTAAATAAATACTTCCTGCGTTGAAGCAATGCATAACTACTTTAAAATATTTTATATTTTTACAGTTAAACCGTGTTAAAAGTGTGTGTATCAAACTTGATACTGCATGTATATAAGGTGCTCCAGTTCCAAACTGTCATGTGACATTTTAGTAATTTATTCTACAGCATTCCTGCCACAATGCAACCACACACTATTTTTGAGAATTGATATAAACTGGTTAATCACTGAAATGCCATTTGAAAATACATTTTGGATATTTTCAAAGTGGTTGAAATTATAATCTCTATGCTGTACTGACCAATTATGTATGTGTGTATTTCTAGATGTCAAAGAGAATTGATGAAGAAGAGAGAAAAAGAAAGTACATTGGAAAATGTCATCAATATGATAATAGATGGCAATTCAAGTGACATATAACAGTTAGGAGAAGATGAGGAAGATGAGGAGGAGGAGGAATGGACTCCTCAGGCCATGCATGATGATGATGGAAGTTCAGCTAGCAGTGATGAGGAAGGCTATCAGGATGAAAGTATAGCCCAGACAAGCATGGAGGTTGAGGTCTCAACAACAACTCTGGAGACAACCAGTAATGAGTCAGTGAAGGGCAAGGCAAAAAGCAAAGAATACAGATGGAGAAAAATACAATATCAAGCCCCGTCTGTCGATTTCATTGCAAGTGTTGAGGAAGGCACAGATGAAAGATGTGAAATGACACCATACATGTACTTCAAACAGTTTGTTACTGATGAAATGCTACAGGAAATTACTGAACAGACAAACATGTACAGTGTACAGAAGCAGGGCAAGTCAATAAACACAACTGCCAAAGAGATTGAGCAGGTTCTAGGCATGTACATGCATATGGGGCTAGTACAAATGCCCAGTGTGAGAGCCTACTGGGAGATGGAAACAAAGCTCCCCGCAGTTTGTGATGTGATGTCTCGAGATCGGTTTCTGAAATTGCTGACACTGATTCACTTTCAGGACAACCTCAGTGCATCTGATGATGCAAAGAAAGACAAATTGTGGAAGCTCAGGTGAAAAAGGTTTTAATTTTGGCCCCTTTTGTAACTGAATTTGACGCCTCTGATCTAAGATATACACTAAACAAATGCCAAACAATACACTAAGATATCTTGGATCTATGCTAAACACCAACTATGTAAAATAATTCAGTGCAACAACAACAGCCTGAACGTGTGGTGAGTAGATGGGACAGCAGCATGAGATGATGAGCAGCACGAATATGTAACATATCACAAGTTAAAGTGTCATTACAGTGATGTTCCTGGTTATTTATTCATGAGTCTAACAGCCTCAGGGTAGAAGCTGTTACTCGGTCTAGTGGTTCTACACTTAATGCTCCCCAGCCTCCTTCCTGAGGGGAGTGGGGAAAAGTGTGTGCTGGATGTGTGGGGTCCTTCATGATGCAGGTGGCCCTCTTCTTGTATCTGGAGGTGTAGATGTCTGTGATGGTGGGGAGACTGACTCCAACATCTTCTGTGCAGCCTTCACCACTCTCTGCAGAGCTTTTCTTTCTGCAGCTGTGCAGCCTCCATGCCACACGTTGATGCTGGAGCACAGGATGCTCTCCACTGCACACCTGTAGAAGGAGGTGAGGACTGAGCTTCTCAGACCAGCTCGTCTCAGCCGTCTGAGGAAGTAGAGTCTCTGATGACCTTTCTTGATCAGGCTGGTGGTGTTGTTGCTCCAGCTGAGGTTATCATTCATGTGTACACCCAAGTACTTGTAGCTGGAGACCACTTCCACTGCAGATCCTCCTGTGTACAAAAAAAAAGGAGGGGGGGGTGTTTAGGTGTGTGTTTGTTCTGTCTGAAATCCATGACCATCTCCTTCGTTGTCTTAGTGTAAATAGGACTGATTTTAATTATGTTTCTAAATGCACACTGGTTTTAATTTGAAAATTTAAAATTATAACAGCATGGTAAGTTGCCTAAGTTGGACTATTCATTAGTGTTGGATGCTTATATCTTAAAGGTATTAATAATACTTTAAACCCTTTTCATAGAACTTGACACAGTTTCATGAATTTGTCATAGATTGTTTTGGAAACAATTTTAAAGACCGTGTAAAGTGAATTTCAACATTTTCTTAAATAAACATTATAAATGTGATAATTGTAATCTTGTAAATGAGTAAAAAGTCTCAAAATTGTAGCTCAATTAATTTTGGAGTTATAGAGCAAACTGTGTATAAACATATTTCTGGTTCAGGATTTTTTAGGCGTGTTTTAAACGTGACCGCGTTTCGTCACGCGGTCCTCATTAGTATAGCCCCACCCCCTGCAGCTCCAGCCGTATAAATTCGCCTCGGTGGAGCCGTTCACTCGCGAATCGCAGACAGCATCAGATAGCAATAGCATAGATATTTTGTTCATTGTTAGCTAGCTAATCAATTATGCCTCGTTCGTGCATCTTCCCTGGATGTCGCAATGGTCAGGGCACCCGTACAAATCATAACATGTTTTTATACTGCGTCGTTTTATGCTGAGTATCTGTAATGCCTGGTTGGGACAATGGTTAGAGCGCTTGCCTTCCGTCCCAAAGCCCACGGGTTCAAATCCCGCATGGTGCAACTCTTTTTTTTTTTTTTTTTTAAATTCATTCCAGATTAAAAACACACAAGAAAACTATTTACAAAAACAGCGTAACTCTTGGAAAAAGTAGCTGCTGTTACAGACAGAACTCGGATAAAAACAGAGCAGGTTTACTGGCTCTGCTGTCTGCCTCAGTGCCTCTCCACTGTGGGACACGAGCAGGACCAGCGCAGCTGCCTGAAACCACGCCCACGCACTGACACGCCCCTAGCGTTCCAGACCAAGAGAAAATAAGGTTTTTTCATGATTTTTGAGACTTAATTTTATAAGGTAAACAATGTTTTTAATCAGTCAGATTTAAATGGGTGATTAATAACACATATTTATGCCATGTGACAAACTAAAAACACACATTTAATTTCACTTTACACGGTCTTTAAGGTTAGTGTTGAAGTTGGAATCAATTACATTAATCCTGAGACACTTTCTGACCTGCAATTCTTGGAGTTGGAGTCACCGTATTAAACGCATTCAAAACTGAACAATGGTGCTTTTCGGTCTTAAATACTTACATTTTGATTGTTTTTGGTTCATTTATTAATGGGTAAAACGTATCTCTTTCACATGCAACAAGTGATTGTGAAACAGGCTACGACTATAACCATAAACTGGGATAAATAAGGTCATTTTGGTATTTCTCCATCATACCGCTCAGAGATCTCTTCGCTGTCAATCCATTTACCCTGATGCATGCTCAATTATCCAGGTAGAAAAATCTAAAAGAGATAAGTCTAGTCCTCTGGACATTCAAAAAACAAAGCAAAGTTTCTACAATTTTTTTGCTTTGTTTTGTTTTTTGAATGTCCAGAGGACCAGACTTAGCTTTTTTAGATGTCAATCCATTTGTTTGTTTTTAATTGCCAGGTATGTGAAGAAACTGGGTTTGTGTTAACCAGTACATGGAAACAAGTGTATTATGTATTTTATCCTGGGATTCTTTTAATTTGTTATTGACCTAAAAACCTCCATTATTTGCGCTCAAATACATTTTCACTCTTTTTAATTATTCGGAATCACAATACAAACAGACTTGTTCATATCAAATCACACATTTTCTCTGTTCTACAGTATGTAGAAAGGAGAAAAAGGAATTCCAAGATGGCGGAGTGAGCAGTCGCAGCTGGCAGGCTCCGGTGTAAATATTTTCTATATAGTCCTTGAATGCAATTTCGTGTGCTTTACGTTACTCATGGTAGCTATTTTGGAAGCTTCTAAGAAGTCTGATTGATTTCTGAAGCGAAACAGAAACTTTAAGCGTTGTTTTTTGACCGAGCTAAAAGCACGTGGACGAAAGTTAGCCATGATGGACGAACACGACTACGGCATGGCCACTCTTCCCACTGCGAGTGAAGACGGGGTGTTGACGCAGCCATCGTTTAAAGGATTGGAAATGCCGGGTAGTGACGAAGAAAAACGCAACACACCATCAGTTTCATTTGGCCTGAGTGAGGAGTGCGCTCATCAGAGCAGCTGGCCTTTTATTAGCAGATTGCGCCCTCCTGTGTGATGCCTGGTCCCCACTGCCCCGATGTCGGGCGGCTGAAGCGGCCGGTTTACATTCAAAGTCTATGAGGAGACGCGTGGAGTCACGGCGAGCCGGGAAGCGGCGCGATTCGAATGATCGAAGCGGCGCGACGGCAGCCTGCAGTTCCTTTTCCACGCACGCGCGCGTCCAAATCAACCTAGGCGTCGAACTGCCAACGCCAGAAAATCCGATCTCTGGTGGCTCGACGCGTCCAGAAAACAGTCGGGAGAGCCTCTGCTATCTGATTACACAACCACAACGGGACTTTTTTTGGACTTTTTAAACTCACCGGATCGAGCCTCCATGAATTGGAACCAAACTCCGGTAATAAACGTGGCATTTTTACAGTTGCTGCTGACAGGCTGCTGTTCTCTCCAGTGTAGATCACCCCAAACATAAAAAAAAACATTTTAATCTCATCAAAGACCTTCGGAGGTGCAGTTAACACAACAACTGAACCTGGAAAACGAGCTTCTGACCCCTCCCACTGCCACCCCCAGTGCGCGTCATCAGACGGTCTTCAGTGGCCAGTGGGACCGTGACAAGCGGCCAAAAGGGGACGGCAGGCGCGTTTCGAGTTGTGCAGTGGGGACCAGGCATAAGTCTCCGCCCACAACAGGATGTCAACAAGAACATAAAATAAGACTCAACACCCCCATTTGTTCTTATGTTGACATTTACATACCAAAAACAAAACATGCAAATTTTCCATTCTCATTTTAGTTACAGGCTTTGTTAGGATATCTTTCATTCATTCATTCAACCTTTATTTATACAGGCTAGCCTCGTTGAGCCACGGGACTCATTTACAAGAGGGACCTGTCTCACTCACACCCAGGGTCAATTTAGAGTTACCAATCAGCCTAACATGCATGTTTTTGGACTGTGGGAGGAAACCGGAGCACCCGGAGAAAACCCACGCATGCACGGAGAGAACATGCAAACTCCACCCAGAAAGGCCCCCGGACCGGGATTTGAACCGGGGACCTGCTCGCTGAGAGGCAGCAGCTCTACCAGTTGTGCCACCGTGCTGCCCAATCAGCCACCATTTCTGTTGTTGGACAATAAGAAAGAGGGTGGCCCCTTTCGCCGGCATGTCGGCTTGGGGTCCCTGCCCGCTTAACTCCGCTCATTATATGTCAGGCGGGGGCGCTTTGGGAGCGATCGCTAATAGTACTGTACAGTACACTAAAAATTGAAATAAAACATAAAAATAACAATTATACTTTATTTATAAAGCCATTTAAAACAACCACAGCTGCAACAAAGTGCTGTACACCTGAAATTAAGAACATTTAAAAAAAAATATATATATTACATTTCATATTTTTTTATTAATTATGATAATGTCGTAAATCCGGAACCTCGTAAGTAAGAGCGCTTGTAAATCAGGGACCACCTGTATTTTGAAATCAGACACACAGATGAACACACTCACATGAACATTATTGCACATCTTTACAGCAACATCCAGAGTTTGTGGATGGAGCAGCTGGAGGTGGGATTTACATACAATACTGAACAAGGTGCCAGCTCCACAGAGGTGCAGCACCGAGAACGCTTTGATGGACAACAAAAAGGACCAACGTTTTCTTCAAAAGCAATACTATTTCGACAGGAAGAAGGCAAAAAAAAAGCCATAGAGGAAAAGATAAAATGAAAAAGAAAATCTTGTGTCAGTGAGAGGGCTGCGAGCTGAGGGGAAGCTGAGAAAGGTGCACCCTGCTAAGGACACTGATGAATGCGCTTCAGGCTTCAAGCTCTTCCTGCAGCCTCCAGCAGGGCACAGTCTAATCACGCTCTGTGAGATCCTACAGCCCAAAGCTGATGAAAGGAAACACAGAACGCAGTTAGTGTATCAAACTGCCTAAACAACCCCCCAAAATACACATTTCTCACCAACTCGTTTGTGTGTGGATTCATGGTTTTTTGTCTTCAACCTCATTTCCTGCTTCGATCATTAGAAACAAAACAAGATCGAAGCTTTGGGTTTACATAATTCACAGGGACTCTATTAGGCCTGAACCCAAAAACCAGAGCAAGAGGGAATTCCTTATAATAAAGATCATACCATGATGTACGTAAGCGGTTTAGGAAAATTAGATTATTCTCTTCTTGCACACCATGGCAACTAACCTGCTCTGCATTCAAGTGTTTTTGTGTCTACAGAAGACACGGGTGCCATTGCATCAAAAATAAGCTGCACAGAATAAGCTGGCAAAGTAAGACTGAAATAAACTGCAGCTCTTTAATTATAGAATTATGTTGTGACTTTAACAACGAAGATAGAAAAATAGATTAATCAGATGTGCATACATATCCAGCTCCTGAGGGAGAGAGGCGCCCAGCAGGAGTGGGCATACTTGTTGCTCCCCATCTTGGTGCCTGTACGTTGGGGTTCACCCCGGTGAATGAGAGGGTAGCCTCCCTCCGCCCAGGGCCGGCCCAAGCCTCCATGGGGCCCTAAGCGAAATTTGTTTGGGGCCCTCTATTTCTGCTAATAATGTGGATTACTGCAATAAACCATCAAATCAGACCATTCACCCACCGAACATAAACTCATTGCAACTCTGACAGCTCTGTTAACATTATACTACGGTATATGCATCATCCAATGCAGGGGCGTCAAACTCGTTTTAATTCTGGGCCACATCAAGATCATGAATGTCCTCGAAAGGCAGGACATGGCAGAATGTATTGATAAAACGACCTATTAGCAAACTGGTAAAATATAACTTTCTCTGCATTCAATGACTACTTCTAAAAATTTAATATTTAATGTTTGAGTAAACGGATTTGATTTGAATAATGAAGTAATACTGAATCACACAACTGTTATGTTGAAGTTCCGTCTCTGTTGAGTCACAGGATGTTTACATGGACATAAGTAATCAGATCAAAACAGCCGATCAAAATAAAAGTGCGTCATGTTAACGCCCCGTTCGGGTTATTTTTTGTGTATTCGGTGTGATCCGACCTAATTTGTGATCAGATCGAAACGGGTGGTTTACGCTGATCAGTAACCAGATCGGTGAGCATGTAAACACTTGATCTGTTCCTTTTATCAGACCGTGGAAACTGTCCTGACTGCGCATGCAGCGCACCCCTCCCCTACGCGTTTCCTTTTCCAGCGCTCTCATACTGCGAATAAAAGACTAAAAGCACGCGCTGCTTCGCCTGTAGCTCAATCAGGGAGTGCAGTAACAACTCCATCGCCGTCATTACAATGTGCCGCGGGTCCATTTTTGGAGCGTCTGTTTACTTTCGTCCCGGAAGTAACTTCTTCTTCTGTGGTTTCCACGAAAGTAACTTCCTCTTCTGTGTTTTTTTTAAGGGGAGTGTACTACTCTGCGCATGTCAGAACTTCTGATCAGAATAAAAGCCTGCTGCATGTTAACGCTCGTCATGAACGGATTGTGCCAATGTAAACGGTACTATCTAATTATGCAATCAGAGCACATTTCAATCCGGTCACAAAATTTTGCCCATGTAAACATAGCTACAGAAATAGTTATGGCGGGCTGGATGTGGCCCACGGACCTAGAGTTTAACGCATGTGATCTTGTGGTACTAAAAGTAACAAAAGAAAGAAGAAAAAACACCAGTGTGCAATGTATTTTACAGCAAAAGTTTGTCTGGTTTATTATCTTTGGTTTTAAAGAACTGCAACAGTAATGTTCAGAAGTCATTTTTAGTGTAAGATGAACAACAAACCATAGATAAAATAACTTGGATGCATAAAAATAAATTAAATTGTGCAAAAACAAACAAATAAAATAACAAATATCAAGGAAATCCTTAAGATAGAACTTTATTGATCCCGCAGGAAATTGTTGTGTCAGAGTACTTTAAATAATGTAAATTAACAATTGACCTTTCGCAGAAGCCCCGCCCCCTTAGTTACTGTTGCTACGCCCGTCAAGCTTTCTGTAGCCGGTGAGTGTTAGCGCGTCATGACGGGGATAGCTTGTATACCAGTGCTCTCTCTCTCTCCCAGCAACACGGTGCTTTCGTCTGTCTTGTCCTGCACGCCGCAATTTGCCGGCACGTCTTTGTCTTGTCTACGTGTTCAAGAACGCAAGTATAGCCGTGAATTCCTGCTTGATGTCGGAAAAACCGCTCATTTGGGAATAAACAGCGAACTCCAGGAGAAGCTACATGAGCTCGAGGTGGAGTTACATCAGCTTCGTGACTGCGAGCTGCTCCGGAAGCCAGCCCCGACCTTCCCTTCATCGCGCCCGCCGTGGAAGTACCACAAGCGGCGTGACGCTTCACCGCGCC
>JBBPBX010049908.1:0-13423 GCA_038048925.1 Garcialebias charrua | reverse complement strand
GAGAAAGTTTTAGTGTTAAGGCAGTTCAAATGGGAGGGGGGGCAGAGCAGGCAGAGTGTTTAGCATCCTGACTGCCTGATGAACAGAGCTGTCTCTCAGTCTGCTGGTTCGAGCTGGTTTTTTGCTCTAAACCCATACTGACTGTTGCTTAGAATATTTTGTTTATCTATAAATTGATCTAGTCTGTTCACAAATAGTTTTTCAAGAATTTTTGAAAACTGTGGTAACAAGGATATAGGTCTATAATTGTTGAACACACATTTATCACCATTTTTAAAAAGAGGAACTACCTTAGCTACTTTCATATTATCTGGAAATATTCCTGTTGAAAATGATAAGTTACATATGTAAACGGCTCAATAACATGGCTCATTATGTCCTTTACAAACATCATATCCATGTCCACCCAGTCTTTTGATCTCTTGTCTGTAAGATTTTTTACTACCTTCATTATTTCCTCTTTGTTAGTTCCATTTAGAAAAATACTGTTTGCACAACCTGTAATTGAATGGCTCACATTATTATTTACTTTTGGTATTTTAGCTGCAAGGCTTGATCCAACATTCACAAAATATTGATTAAATCCATTGACAATTTCATTTTCATCATAAACTTCATCTTTTTCTTTTACAAAATATTTTGAAATACTAGTTTTTGCTTTATGATTCTTCATAACACTATTCATTACTCGCCATGTTGCTTTCATATCACCATTACTTTTATCTAATAATTTACTATAATATTCTTTCTTATGTTTCCTTATAATCCCTACTAATTTATTTTTATACTTTTTATATTTTTCTTCAGCGTTCTGACTTCGCAATTTCAAGAAACATGAATACAAATAATTCTTTTTTTTACAAGCATTTCTCAACCCTTTTGTCATCCATGGTTGGTCAACGATATTTCTCTTTGTATAATTTGTTTGTACACAATTTTTTTCATACAGAGTTTCCAAGATATTCATAAACTCATCATATGATCTGTTCACATCATCAACATACACTTCATTCCAGTCTTGTTTATCTAGATCCTCTTTTAATTTTTCCAAAACTTTTTTGACCTCTTTTAATTTTTCCAAAACTTTTTTGATGTGTTTATGATCTTTTTCTTCGTTGTAACTGCTTCTGTGATACTTTGATCATTTTTATAGATTGTGAAAACTGGTAAATGATCACTTAAGTCGGTCGTTAAAATACCACCTATCACATCTCCATTTGTTATATTTGTGAAAATATTATCAATTATTGTGGCACTATGAGTTGTAATTCTTGTTGGCTTGGATATCAACGGATACATATTTAAACTGTACATTGAATTTATAAATGTACTGATGTTATTTGAATCTGTTTTATTTCCCATATCAATGTTAAAGTCTCCACACAAAAAAACTTTTTTATTAAAACTCTTCTCCAATAGCTCCAAGATTTTATCAGTGAATATTTCTATATTTGATCCTGGTGATCTATATACACAACTTATTATGTTTTTATCATTTTTGTTTATTATTTCTATTGTTATCATTTCCATAATATTATCAACTATTATTGACATTTCATTATTTAATTTACATTTTATTTCATTCTTAACATATAGAGCGACTCCACCACCTCTTTTATTATTTCTGTTCATGTGAAATAATTCATACCCTTCGATGTGAATATTACTTGTGTTATCATCATTGAGCCATGTCTCTGACAGTGCTATTATCGTAAAAGTTCTATTTAACTGTTTTAAGTAATCTGTTATTTTGGAAATATTTGCATTTATACTTCTGCTGTTAAAGTGAATAATAGAGAAAACTCCATTTGTTATATTGATGTCATTAAATTGCTCTTCATAGTAGTATTCGCTATCTTTTATTACTGGAAAAAAGTTAGCATCAATAACATCATTAACATTATATATTTTAGGTTCTGAGTCTTCGTTTGTTGTCATGTTTTAAGAGGTTACACACTCCTGCACAGTAGGTGGCGGTATGCACCTATTAGTTGTTTGCGATCCGCCATAAATTTAAAGAAGAAGAAGAAGAAGTCAGACCCCACGTCACTTCCTGCCACCCCTGCTTTTTACCACGAGTAACCCGGTGCTCTTTCTTTTCGCTTATCAGGTTGGACCGGTTCAATAAAGGTCTGAAAACACATTTCCCCACGGTTCTGGAAGCTCTGTCGGCCCTCGGCTGGCTGTAGGTGCGAACGCGCACTGACCGACGATATGACGTCATTGATTTAGCTAAGGTCCTACTCGGATATATATTTAGAAAAGATAAATTCACAGGATTTTTTTTTTTTGCCAATAGAATGGGAAAAATATAGTTGTGTAGGTTTTTAAAAAAGTAATACCTCGTCAGATGACGTTTATTACTTTTTAATACTTTTTAATGGCTGTAATTTCTGGTAATTTCATTTACTACCTTTTACAACCCCGCGGATATGATTTTGGGTGAATTGTGACATACTTGAAATACATCTCCTCCAGGGCAGCCTCCCTCTTCCCCATGGCTCCACCTGCCTCTCTGATCGAACCTCCGGCTCCACCACCTTTACCTGCACCTTTACCCAGCTCGCCCAGCTGGGAGCAAACACAAAAGGAGAGCAATGCAACAAATTAATTTTACTACAGAAATATATACAGGCATTTTGAATTACACTTTAATTTTCAATCCATGTGTGTTTACAATTACTGTATTTAGTTAAACTCTGAAGGTCACTATCAGTTTGCTTTCACAGCAGAAGAAAAATAAATCTTATTTTTAAAGATATATTTAGAACATACTTCTATAACCTTCAAACTGTTAGTTAAAACATATTTAAAGGGATTTTAAACAATTCATAAGGTCAATAGAATAAATATGTTGTTTTAAGTATTTTACCTTGTTTTATAAGGCACATTGATTTTATAACACTACTTTGTATTTTAAATTCCATTTTATTGTTGTCTGTACTAGTTTATATGTTGTCTGTCTAAACAGGTCTCTCTTGGGTCCTCGTGACTCAATGAGACTAACCTGTATAAATAAAGGTTGAATGAAAAACACGTTACATCATCTGTCACCTTCAGGTGGAAACGTTACAAAAGGCTTTCCAGAATAAATATGACATATATTATAATATAATTGAATTGATCTATAATAATATCATCACTATTCAACTTTGTCTGGGTTCCGACATATTAGGAAGGCTAGCAAGATTGTTAGCATATGCTACTGACTCACACACAGCCGACAGTCACTAAAGAAGATTTTAATGGAGTCATTAGTTGACGGCTCGTTTATTACCTGGTCGGAGGACATTCTCAGCTGAGTAATGACAAAACTCCTGACATTAGGCCTCAAAAACCTCGCCATTTTCTATTTCCGCATATGCAGTGACACGGTGGTTGTCGTTGTCAGCTAAAACAAGGTATCAAGTGTTTTATCAGCGTCTTCTTCTTGGCGTAGCGGAGCTTTAGATTCTCCTTTCTCTTCTCCAGAGTGGCTGTGATGGCCTGGTACTTCCAGCCAACCTCATGAGCCAGACGCCCAAGCACGGCAAACTTAAGACAAAAAAAAGAAGAAGAAACGAGATGTTAAACCAGGATGTTGGAGGGACCGTGAGGGTTCTACTTTATTTATAGATTGGCTTGTCTCAGTCTTGATTTTCTTATATCATGTTTACAATTCAATGAAGGGAGATGCTTATCATCACTGACAGCCATAAAAGCAAAGAGTCCACAAATAAAATGTATTTTTAAGAAACAACATTGTTTCAGCTGAGTCTATAAACAGCACAGTTTCCAAGTCCAGGACTGTTCAGCTTTCTGAACTGAATGTTACATTAACCAGTTTCAGAGAAATTAAATCATTTTCACTAATAAAAACAGAAACACTGAGGCTCACCTTACGAGAGGGCTTCAGGCGCACGACTTTCAAAGCAGCTGGGACAACCATACGCTTCCTCTGTAAATGAAAATCCAAATTAGATTTAAGCAAAACACATTCATGGATTCACTGAACAGCTCGTCTCAGTGAATAATTATTTCTGTTTTCATACTTAGAACTCAGTGAACAGTAAAAAAAAAAAAAAACATCAGGCAGCTGATATGACCCAGTAATAATGAGGGGGGAAACAGCACACCTTGTCATAGGGTGGAGGGATACCATCAAACACCTTCAGCCTGTCCAGAGCAGCCTGGCCCCTCTTGGTTTTGTGAGGCAACATGCCTGATTACAGAAGAACTTTAGTTACCATTCAAGCTGGAAGGAACATGTTAAAACACTTGAGACAACCCAGCACAAAGGTACACTGCCACGCAACTCAAAAAGCCAGATCCATCTTTTTAAGCAAGCCTATAACATTCTCTGACCTCTGGATGACTGTGTTTACATTATCACGTTGTATTGGTTTACTGGTGCAATGTTAATAAAAAATCTCTTATCTCTCTTATCTCTATTCTGCCTCCACATGATTTTATCTTTGATCTTAGCTGATGATATCATTATTGATTTTACTTGATTTTATCACTTGTTTTATTTTGATCTTTGCTTTGTTACATTTGCGTAGCACTTTGAGATTTTTATTAATGAAAAGTGCATTATAAATGGAATTCATTATTATTATTATTATCCAAAATGTTTTTTATTCATCATTTTTATCATCAACAGATGATCAATCAGCTTTAGGATAAAAAGCTCATCACTGTCAAACAATGCCTCTTTGTGCTGGGTCACTAAACTGAGACAGTATCAACGTTTGAACTTCAATTCAACTTAAGGCCCTAGTATAGCTCTGCGTTCGGCCGAACGCCGCTCAACGCTGTTCGAACACAGCGGCACAAGCCTTTTAACGCGGGCGCGAATGCGCCAAGCTCAGATTTTACGACCGCATACGCAAGCGCGTTGTCCCACGATAAACTGCCCGGCGCCGGACGGTTTTGTATGCGACACAAATGTATTAAAATTCCCCTTCATCCCTGATCTGGACTTTTTTGTTTTTTGTGCCAAAAGTCAAGTGATCGCTTCCACCTCCGCTGACTCCATGACTGAAATGATGAGGAAATTAATGAATTTGTCACGAGCGAACTAAACTCTGGTCTAGCGTGGCTGCGCGAGGTTCTGCATATTTCATGGTGTTCTGGTATTCTGGACCAGCGCTCCCTTTTTTTTATTTTTTAGAACTTTTTATTAACATATAAACACAGAACACTGCAGCGGCTGCAGCCAGAGCCAGCTGATGGCTCGTGCCTTTTTTCCCCTCCACCCGACCTGTCAATCAATTCAGTAGGCGTGTCAGTAAATGACTAATCAGCTACCTCAATTTGTCCCGTAGGTAAACGCTCTGCCCTGCTGCTGCTCAAATGACGTCAATATTTGGAGCGAAAACGCGAGCATTAACGTGAGAACGAAAGCAGAGCTATACTGTGAACTGCCTGCGCACAGAACGCGCGCGTCGAGTGGCGTTCAGCAAAACGCAGAGCTATACTGGAGCCTTTATGATCAAAAAAAGCAAACTTGATACACTTGCAGCCATTTTTGAAGTGTAAATACAGTCATTGGTCCACTGATGGTTGAAGCTCCATGCATACCTTTGACAGTCCTCCAGAAGATCTTGCTGGGAGCCCTGAAGTGGTACGGACCCCGAGAGGGGTTGTTGTTCATCCTCTTGCGCAGGAAAGCCAAGTACTTCACTGTGAATAGATGCATCATACCACAGTAAATTACAGCCCAGCTATACAGGTCCTTCTCAAAAAGTTAGCATATTGTGATAAAGGTCCGTTTTCCATAATGTAATGATAAAAATGAAACTTTAGTAAGTAAGTATGTAAGTAAGTAAGTAAACTTTATTTATATAGCACCTTTCACAGATATAAAATCACAAAGTGCTTTACAAAAGAAATACACATAATAAAATCATAATAAAATTATACTAAAATTATACACTCTTAAAACATGCTATACAAAAAGGTTACACATGATAAACTCTAAAACCAATAAGTACAATTAACCATAAGCCTGTTTGAAAAGATAAGTCTTAAGACTTTTTTTAAATGCATCAGTCGACTCGGAGCCGCGCATTGTTAGAGGGAGAGCGTTCCAGAGCCTCGGTGCCACCACCTGAAATGCTCTATCATATATTTTGGATTCACTGCACACCAACTGAAATATTTCAGGTCTTTTATTGTTTTAATACTGATGATTTTGGCATACAGCTCTTGAAAATCCAAAATGCCCATCTCAAAAAATTAGCATATCATGAAAAGGTTCTATAAACGAGCTATTAACCTAATCATCTGAATCAACAAATTAACTCTAAACACCTGCAAAAGATTCCTGAGGCTTTTAAAAACTCCTAGCCTGGTTCATTACTCAAAACCTCAATCATGGGTAAGACTGCCGACCTGACTGCTGTCCAGAAGGCCATCATTGACACCCTCAAGCAAGAGGGTAAGACACAGAAATAAATTTCTGAATGAATAGGCTGTTCCCAGAGTGCTGTATCAAGGCACCTCAGTGGGAAGTCTGTGGGAAGGGAAAAGTGTGGCAGAAAACGCTGCACAACGAGAAGAGGTGACCAGACCCTGAGGAAGATTGTGGAGAAGGGCCGATTCCAGAGCCACCGTGCACAGGCGTGTGCAGGAAATGGGCTACAGGTGCCGCATTCCCCAGGTCAAGCCACTTTTGAACCAGAAACAGCGGCAGAAGCGCCTGACCTGGGCTACAGAGAAGCAGCACTGGACTGTTGCTCAGTGGTCCAAAGTACTTTTTTCGGATGAAAGCAAAGTTTGCATGTCATTCGGAAATCAAGGTGCCAGAGTCTGGAGGAAGACTGGGGAGAAGGAAATGCCAAAATGCCAGAAGTCCAGTGTCAAGTACCCACAGTCAGTGATGGTCTGGGGTGCCATGTCAGCTGCTGGTGTTGGTCCACTGTGTTTTATCAAGGGCAGGGTCAATGCAGCTAGCTATCAGGAGATTTTGGAGCACTTCATGCTTCCATCTGCTGAAAAGCTTTATGGAGATGAAGATTTCATTTTTCAGCACAACCTGGCACCTGCTCACAGTGCCAAAACCACTGGTAAATGGTTTACTGACCATGGTATTACTGTGCTCAATTGACCTGCCAACTCTCCTGACCTGAACCCCATAGAGAATCTGTGGGATATTGTGAAGAGAAAGTGTAAGGACGCATGACCCAACACTCTAGATGAGCTTAAAGTCCATGACCCACCATGTTTTCAAATTGCATCGCCATTAATATGTAGTAGTGACAAATAATAAACAGGAACGTTTTATTGATATTGTAGAGAAATAACGCTAAATGTGTCATTTCATGACTTAAAGGAGATTTTAACGCAGCAGCTGCAGCATAATGTGTCACTCTCCATATATGGGCATTGACGTCACTGAAGGATCCACCTTGAATGCAGACGGAGTTATAACGAGCATCATGCATCAACATAGCTTTCTTATTTCTGACCAG
This sequence comes from Garcialebias charrua, assembly GCA_038048925.1. Lineage (NCBI taxonomy): Eukaryota > Metazoa > Chordata > Actinopteri > Cyprinodontiformes > Rivulidae > Garcialebias > Garcialebias charrua. Next base: position 5,969 of record JBBPBX010049908.1, on the reverse strand, counting down.
AGTAGTTACGAATACAACTAAGAAAATGCAGAACCGATGTGTTGCACAGTTCTGCAGCAATAACTCGAAGGATGGCGTTAGTGTTCATTTTTTCCCCAAAATAAAAAGGATTCAGAATGCATGGATAAAGTTTGTTCAAGTCAAACGAGCCGACTTCATTGCTCCATCGCGTAACATGGAGCTCAATTTAATTTTTGACATCAGAACAGAATATAGAGCAGGCTTTTAAATGTACCATTGTTTGGTAATATTCACGCCACTTTTTCATGAAAATGTGTGTTGCTATCCTGTGGCTAGTTAGCATAATAATGTGTCCATCAGTTCTCGTTTTTTCTCTGCATTACATTGCACGGAAATAAACATCCCCCAATGTCTGAGTTAGGCACAAACGTAACTGTGAAGTGTGTACAACTCTACAGCGATAAATAAAAGAAGATAAAAACAAATTTGCGACGATTTAAGGAGAGTTCAACTGGTAGAGCGGTGTGTGTCTGCTGGGCACTTTATGTAACCGCGCTGTGTGCAGCCGCGATGACGTCGGTTCTCAGCTCTTTGTGTCCGCGGCTGCAGCAGAAGTGAGGTTTTAGCAGCACAGTCACACTTAAGGCCCCGGCAGAGCTCTGCGTAAGGCAGTACGCCGCTTTACGCCGTACATATGCAGAGGCACAAGCGTAGCCCCGCAGGGCACGAACGAGCAAAGCTCAAATTTTACGACCGCGTACGCGATGCGCGTTTTCTCACAATAAACTGCCCGGCGCCGGACTGTTTTGTATGAGACACAAATGAATTAAATTCCCCTTCTTCATCGCTGATCTGGACTTTTGGCAAAGTCAAGTAATCGCTTCCTCCTTCGTTAACTCCATGACTGAAATGAATGAATTTGTCACGAGCGAATTAAATTCATGTCCTACGTTGCTGTGCAACGTTCTAAAATATTTCCTGGTGGGCTGCAGGACCAGCGCTCCCTGTTTTTATTTTTTAGAACTTTTTATTAACATATAAAGTTTAGAAACACCGCAGCGGCTGCAGCCGAGCCAACTCATGCCTTTTTTTGGTCTCCCACCTGACCTGTCAATCAATACAGTAGGCGTGTCAGCAAATGACCAATCAGCTACCTCAGTTTGTCTCGTAGTTAAACGCTCTGCGCGCAGCTGCTCAAATTACAACAAGAATTTGGAGCAAAAACGCAAGCATTTAACGTGAGAAACGCAGAGCTGTGCCTGTGAACGCGTGCACACACAACACGCGCGTAGAGCAGCATACAGGCCGTACACAGAGCTCTGCCGGAGCCTTTACATGTGTCATGCCTGGTCCCCACTGCCCCGGTGTCGGGCGGCTGAAGCGGCCGGTTTACATTCAAAGTCTATGAGGAGACGCGTGGAGTCACGGCGAGCCAGGAAGCGGCGCGATTCGAATGATCGAAGCGGCGCGACGGCAGCCTGCAGTTCCTTTTCCACGCACGCGCGCGTCCAAATCAACCTAGGCGTCGAACTGCCAACGCCAGAAAATCCGATCTCTGGTGGCTCGACGCGTCCAGAAAACAGTCGGGAGAGCCTCTGCTATCTGATTACCAGAGGCGGCCGCCACTAGAGGGCGCTAGGGGCGCCGCCCCTCCTTGGAACTGCAGCTCTTCTTCTTTACCATTTGAAGATTTATTTTTTTTTTTTTATAAAAGTGAAATAATAAAATAAAAATATTTCGAAATGCATGCATATATGTTTTTAGTTGTGTAGGATAAATATTTTATGAGTAATTGTTTGTTTCAAAAAACGTTTTCTGATTTGACGTACTTCCGGTTTCCCCGCTCGGCGCCGCCTGCGGCTATTCCATTGAATCTAATTATAACTAGCGGCCGCTAGCGGCCGTAGTTAGTTTATGTCCCATCTGTCCAAAACTATTGAACTGTACAGGTCGCATTTTCCGTTGCCCTCGAGCCTGGACTCGTCTCTTATCGCCACGGATCGCCAGCGCTTCCGGTTCGAGCCAGGAGGGAGGGGGGGAGCGGGGGACTCTCTCTGTTTACACCGTCAGAGCTGATCACACGCCAACTAGCGACGTTGAAACAGCAGTAATTATTAATGTTGCCTTTCTACACAGGTAAGCAAGTAATAATTGTGAGTCCCGGGAGGGACTCGGAGTAGAGCCGCTGCTTCTCCACATCGAGAGGAGCCAGTTGAGGTGGCTCGGGCATCTGGTTAGGATGCCTCCTGGACGCCTCCCTGGTGAGGTGTTCCGGGCATGTCCCACCGGGAGGAGACCCAGAGGAAGACCCAGGACACGCTGGAGGGACTATGTTTCTCGGCTGGCCTGGGAACGCCTTGGGATTCCCCCAGAGGAGCTGCTCCAAGTGGCTGGGGAGAGGGAAGTCTGGACCTCCTTAGGCTGCTACCCCCGCGACCCGACCCCGGATAAGCAGACGAAAATGGATGGATGGGCATAACACAGACACAGCACTGGTGACAGGGTCCCTCCACTCTCTCCTAAAATGTCTGGACGACATTAAGACTTGGATGGCTTCAAACTTCCTAAGTTTTAATGACCAGAAGACTGAAGTCATCATCTTCAGCCCTAGCTCAGCTGCCGCCTCTGATGAAATAAACTTGGACTCCCTCCAGCCGTACCTCAAACACTCCGTAAAAAATCTTGGGATGGTTTTTGACTCGGACCTTAAGTTCGATAAACAGATCAGCTCCGTTCTCCAGAAGAGTTTCTTCCAACTGCGGCAGGTTGCTAAGCTCAAGCCGGTGCTGTCCAGACCTGATCTCGAGACACTAATCCATGCATTCATCACAACCCGCCTGGATTATTGTAATGCACTGTACGCTGGGATCAGTCAGGCCTCCTTCTCACGCCTCCAGCTCGTGCAAAATGCAGCAGCTCGGCTTTTAACCGGTACACGTAAGTTTGAGCACATTACACCTGTTCTCTCCTCCCTGCACTGGCTCCCCGTGCGAACTAGAGTCGACTTTAAAATCCTGTTGTTGACCTACAAATGCCTGAATGGCCTCGCTCCCCTCTACCTCTCTGAGCTGCTGGAACCATATGTTCCACCGCGGGCCCTGAGATCATCTGATCAGATGCTCTTGGTGGTTCCAAAAACACATCTGAAGCTCCGAGGAGATCGGGCGTTTTCAGTCACCGGCCCCAAACTCTGGAACAACCTGCCCCTCAACATTAGACAGGCCTCCTCCCTTCACTTGTTCAAATCCCTGCTAAAAACCCATCTGTTCTCTCTGGTGTTTCATACTGTGTGAGCTGACGTAGTGTATATATTTTTACTGTTTTCATTTTAATATTGTTCTTATACATTTTTATTATACTTTACTGCTGTTAATATCAGAATTGTTACTATTGATGTGTGATACTGTTCTGTAAATTTTTGAGCCTCTTTTATGTTGTGTGTGTGTGAAGCACCTTGATAACAGTTTATCTGTTCTAACTGTGCTATATAAATAAATTTGACTTGACTTGGTGAAAGTTACTAATGATATTCTCATGGCCTCTGACAATGGACAGGTGTCTACACTGGTCCTGTTAGACGTGCAGGGTATGGGTGGCTTTCAGTTAGACCTCACAGCTGCATTTCATACAGTTGATCACAATGTTTTATTACACGCCTAAGCCTGAAAGTCTATACTATACTAGCTAAACTAAAGGTCACCAATCAATGCTTGATTTGGGTTTTCATCTTTAGTTAAACTAAACACATCTCAGCCCTATTTTATTTTTTTACCTGGACACAGCGGACAACACTAGAAACATTTCCTACTGCGAACAGAACTTATATCACGGCAGGATCAGCCCAGTTCAAATTAAATAATCCGTTCATACCATCACAGGAGAGCTCCCTGTCTGTGTTGACAAACTCGCGCTGCGTTTCTTCTTCTTCTGTTTTAAAGGCGGCGCGCATGGCTTCTTCTTCTTCTCTGTCTGTAACGTCAGCGCTGCAGCGCCGACGTCACCAGCTTCTACAGTTTTAGCGGTTGTTGCGCGCAACTGCACGCTCGCGCCTCAAATCGGGAACGTTTTCAGGGACAGATTTAGCTGGGGACAGGTCGTCCAATTCGGGGACTGTCCCCAAAAATCGGGGACGTCTGGTCACCCTATTAAAAAGTGGAAGAAAAGTGAGAAACGACATGGACGGACCCTGTGTTTCCTTAACCTACAGTATGTAGAATTGAGAAAAAGTCCGTGGCCGCCCCCTCCTGGACATACTGGGCATCTACACGCTCCATACAGCTCTGTCCCAGCTGAAAGCCGAAGAGCGGAAGATGACGTCATGCAGCCTTTTGATTTCCCATCATGCATCACGTTCAACTTCTAAAACAGCTAATAAATGAATAAAAGCAATAAAGTAAGCTGTGCAAAACTATTCAGTCTTTCTGTTTTTTTATAATAATTTCAGGCTATATTGAATTTGAAGCCAGAATTTTTCCACATTGCAACCGTGAGTGAAAACTGTAGTCATTCAGACACACATAAAAGGCGATGAATGTCCTTTTTGTAGTTGTGATGGCATCTTGCGTTGGCGTCTCAGCATCCATCCACTGAGATATGTGAGGCACTGCCTGGGACATTGGCATCCTGTGTGTCTGTGCGATGTTGTTGGCTTAACACCTGGTGCGATGAAGCACTTGGTTATGGTGGACAATGATAATCAGAAGCACAGCCTGCCTGGCCTGACCTGCTCTGTGTTCACGAGATGGCTGGAGTCAGGTAGTGGACATGGTGGTCCTGGAAAGGATGCAGGATGCTAGATGCTGTCTGAATTTTTTTGGACAAAACAATTGCCAATTACTTTGGTCAATAGGCTATATGCCACGTCAATGGTGACGTACTTCTGTTAAAATGTAGGACATACACTGCACTTCCGGTTCCGGTCCACTGCAGTTGTTGTTAGCGGTAGCGGTAAAAGACACAAAAGGTAAATTATCCTCGAGCTACTGGTACAAGAGAGATTAGCAGGTACAATAGAGTGCTTAGTTTTTAACATTTAATGCCACAGTTCGTGGCTAACCGAGTTAGCCTTTAAAGCTAACACTCGGGTTAGTAGCCGGCGTTTTAAACCTCAGAATATTCAAGAGCCAGCATCAAACAGTGGTTAAAAAGGAGCTGTACATGCATTGTTCGAGTGGAATAATTCTCCCTTCCATGACCGGGGGTTTGGGAGAAGCAGCAGAGAGGACAGCGAGGAGGACACAACAGCTGTAGCTCTCAGTAAGAAACACGATTATGACTCGACTCCAGACCCTGCACTTGTAGATTTGGTGTTGGAGTAATGAGTGATTTGATAAAAGTTTGTAACTACATACTTTTAAAATAATATTCAGATTTTAACATATGTTTTCTAATCTGTAAATATGTTTGTAAACTCCTAGTAACTTCAGGGCTGTTACACCTCTGAAATATTCTCTGCAGTTTCCTTTAATATGAAACCAGAACTGTTTCACTTCAATTAAACTTTTATTTCCTGAGATGTAATTATTTATTTTAAAGCATAACTCTCATAAAGAGTTCTCTGTTTGGTTTTTTACGTTATGTAGGTAAATATGAACACTTTTTTGTTTTTTCAGGTTTGCATCATCTGACCTCCTGATGTGTTTCTGACCCATGACTGAGCTGTTCTGCTATCCACGGTCAGTGTTCACCAAGAATGAGATGAGAGGAACTCCCCATCAAGTTCAAGTTGTGTTTATTTGTCATATACTGTACATGTTAACACAGAGTTAACAGTACAATGAAATGCTCAGGATGAGAAGATCCGATTTGACTTGCTAAAAATCAAAGAACAAACTGTACTAAAAGCATGCAAAGTTAAAAAGTAATTATAATATTCACAAAGTCCTGAAGAGAGACAGTGAACATGGTTGGATACAACGATGCAGTAGGATGAATTTGAATGAACTACTGTAAGTATTTCAAGCTAGTAATACAGTACAAGCTAACATGCACATAGTTATATATATATA
>JBBPBX010049906.1:0-15280 GCA_038048925.1 Garcialebias charrua | reverse complement strand
TGGACGGAGAACACGTCTTTCTTACTGTTAGTGGCATCGAAGCACACCACAACACCTGTCACGTCTTTTGTATTGCCAAGTGTTTTGATTGCCTAGATGGTTCTTTTTTTTTTTTTAAGGAGACTAGATTTATTTATCTAAACATGAAAAAAGTCTAAAGTTATTTAATGTATTAAAATCAGGATGTATCATTTAACTGTAGATTACATATTCTGCTTTTTTTCAATAAAGTGGTTTTGTAGCTAACTGCACAATGTGTTGGTTTTATCTCTTTAATGCAGCACTTCTTAGCCAGTTTCTTTTTAATTTAGTGAAAACATTATTGTATAATGTAACTGTTTCAAACCAAAAAAAAAGCCTACTACAGTACCGGTATATTATGAAGTTATCTGCCCTTTTTGTTTTATTTACGGTAACTTTACATAATAACTAAGCTTAGTTCATTGTTAGCTTCACTGATCAGTTAGCTTAATCAAAACAATCATTTTGATATGATTCAAGAAGCACTAGTTTTATCTGTGTTGAAGATATAGTTCAGATTTAAAATGTTTTGAAAAGTTAAAACAATAAATAGTTCTTTTAGTGACCTCAATTTGAAGAAATAGACAAATTCTGACATAACAATGAGAGTACCTCATGGATCGTTAAAGGATCAGTATGTAAGTTATTTTTTAAACATATTTCTTCACTCTGCCACTATTTTATGATAGATAGATGTTTGACAAGTAATCTCTGAAAAAACTATAGTCCTCTGGCGTCTCCCGGTGGTAATAAAAGCATTTATAAAAACCCACAGTGACCAGCCGTTAACCAGCCAATAAAAACAGAGTTTTTTGAACCAGCCAATAAAAACAGAGTTTTGTTCATGTGGGTGGGGTGTCAGCTTCACACAGCTCATCCCCCGCCTGTCCCAGCCTGCAGCGCTGGGAGGAGGAGGAGCTAAGGAGGCGGAGTTGCAGGTCAGCCAGAGAGCAAGGGGGAGGGAGCAGAAGGCTTTCCCTGTTCAAAATTTTTCTAAGTGTTTTGGTCATACAGAAATCGCAGATAGCAGCTTTAATGTTAGACTTCTGGTCACGTGATGACAGAGTGGAATTATGGGTAGCAAAATTGGAACCATGAGCCAGCGGTAAGGCACATGTGATTACCTGTAGCATTCACTCTGTCACAAAAGCCCATTGTGGTTCCTCAATCTGTTAGGGAACTCGATCCGTAGTGTAGCTCATTTGCACATGCGCTAAAAAGGAATACTTCAGGGTCGCATGGATCGACTTTGAATATGCTAGATTAAGGAAGACGTTCTGGTATAATTCCATTTACAAGTAAGAAATGTCTTAATTTACTCAGAGAGGTATGTGCTCTGTCCCCATCGATTTTCTTCTTGCTAATTTACGCCACTTGTATTTCTGTTAAAATCACTGACATATTTATGTCATAGTTAAAATGATATGCAGCTTCACCTCTGATCAAAATGGAAATTATTCATTCTGTATCTTGCAGGGTTTTTCTCATTCAGCCTAGGATGGGGGTTAGGTCTAATGCGTCACATATCATCTTAACCAATGATCTGTAACGGCAATATGAGTGGCATAAATTACCTACATCAAGGTCTCGTGTAGATAGAGCATGTTCTTTTCTAAGTAAATTAAGACAGTTTCATTCATAAACAACCATCCGTACGACCTGGAAATACGCTACTGATCATGCTTCCATAACTGATTGGGGAATGACACCCACCCCCAGTTGATGTTGGGCAGCCATTGACCTCATCCCATGATGCCTTGCGTAAATTACCAAATTTTTCGCACTGTAAGGAGCACTTGAAATCCTTTAATTTTCTCAAAAATTGACAGTGAGCCTTATAAGCCAGTGTGCCTTATGTATTAATTCTGGGTGTGCTTACTGACCTCGAACTGATTTTATGTGGTACAACTGAACAATGTTGAGAGTTACTGTGAATGAGTTGAATAAAGTTTGACTCATCTGTTTTGTTTTGCTTAATGCGCCTTATACTTTGGTGTGCCTTATAGTCTGAAAAATACAGTATGTGCGCAACTTCCGGCAGAGCAGAAACTGCGCTTGTTTATGTGTGAACAGTACAAGAGCACCCAGGTGCATCAAAGAAAAATATTATTCAGCAGCAGGAAGCTTGTCAATATAAAATTAAAATGATAATAAAAGTACATAAATTAGCATCTTCTGGAGGACCACAGAGTCCAAAGCTGGGGTAAAAGAAAAGGTATCAGCTTATACACCTGCAATTATGGTAAATCAACGAGCCAAGAGCTACCAGTAGTTCAAGCAGGGTCAACCAGTAGATTGCTGTTGTTTTGAAAACAATCAAAATCTTCACAATTACATAGCACTTCATGTTTATAAACCTTTCCACCACTGTATTATTCACATTAAACCATTTATTTTACTTCCGGCTCTTGGCGAAGCAGGTCGCTTCTCTTTCTGCTCCTCTCCTGCCCTAAAGTTTTCCTCCTCCCTGCTTTTGCATTTTTGTCTCGTCTGCAACTCTTCAGTGCTCACTCGAAGCAATTTGGAAATGGATTTAATTGCGTGGGCTGTCTCCTCTATCGATAAAATTTTTTCCACGAAGCGCTCCGGACCAGGAGAACCGGCGTGCCCCCTCGACACGCATGCGGTTGGCTACATTATGGACTTGTGGGGAGAGTGGAAGTTAATGTGCCTGACCGTTCTTTCAGTCGAGGACGTGGAAGATCTGTGGATAATTGGAATTATGGTAGCAGGTGCTCTGCTTTTTGGCTTAGGCGGAGGTTTCTGCTACTGGAAGCTGAGGAAGACTACCGCGGCGATCAACGCGCTGGCGAAACTTCCTGCTCAACAAGATTCTTTGATCCGGGCTGTGACCTCAATGAACCAGCTGTTGTTCGAGCTGAATCGCACGATGGGAACAGTGGTGGACAGCCGCGGACCTGCAGTGCGTTTTGGGACTCGTTTACAGCCGACCGGGCTACATCAGGGGGCAGACGGGGACCTGTAGCTCGGATTGAATGAAACCTCACATGATTCGGACGATTTGGACCCAGACGGCACCTGGACTTCAAGGCTGCAGTCAGAGTACACTGTAGCCTGCCCTGAAAAATAAATAAAGCAACTAATCTAATCGGGACTCAAGCAACCTTGAAAAAAGGCTGACTGCAAAACTTCTCCTGGAGTCTGAAGCTGTTGGAAAACTGTCCCCCCCCCTCCCCCAGAGGTCTCTGTGTGCATTCAGATGGAGCCGGCTGAGCCCATCTGCAGACTGTGCTTATCTGAAATGATTGCTCACAGACTATCTCCCTGCTATGCCACCAAAATGTAACATGTCTTTTCAAGGAATCAAGGAGTTTTATTAACATTGCATCAATTTCCACCGATTACAACGTAAGTATGTATTGCAGGCATCCAGAAGAGAAATGAGTGCAAAAGCTGCAGCAAAACAAAGCATATTACATGTTTTATCAACACACGATATGTTTTATCAACACACGACATGTTTATTCAACACATTGATATGCTCTTAGCGCGGCCAGGCCCAATCTGTCTCCAGATGAAGGTCAAAAGCAGGAAAAACAGGCAGAAACACTGGGATTCACAGCATTGATATTAAAAAAAGATGAATCACATTTTGTCTTCAAGACACCGCGTGATTCAGTAAAAACCATATCAGAGCACATTTAGGTACAATAACAAAGGAAATACGGCAGGCAAGGAGATTGTGTCCATGATTAATTTCAGACAAACACAAAGTTCAGCAGGTGTGCAGCTGGGTGTTATCCGAAGCCTCACAGAAATCTCTGGGGAGGGGGAGGGGGGGGGCTCTTCAACTCCTCACTCTAGGAGAATGGATTCCCACAGCCCGCTTGTCAAGGACATGTGCAGAAGCCAGATAATGTTTCGTTTGTTATCCAAATAGACCACAGTGTTCTTTTCCACTGCCGCCTCCAAGTCTGTGGGTGCTGTTTCATGGCCGAAAGAAATCCAAATATGTGGTTCTGCTCTGCCCCGCTTTCATGAGCTTCCACCTGTCCCTTGATCGATCCTGGGTGGCTGCAAACAAGTCCCAAAACGGACAGCAGGTGCACGGTGGTCCACCACTGCACCAATCGTGCGATTGAGCTCATACAGCAGCTGGGATGAGGAGCCCACGACCCGGTTCAGAGAATTTTGCTGATCAGGCAGTCCCGACAGCGCTCTGATAGCCGCCGAAGCCTCCCTCAGCTTCCGATAACAAACAACTCCGGTTACGCCAAAAAACAGAGCAGTTGCTACCAATAATCCAATAATCCACAAATCCTCCACGTCTTCGACACTCAGAACGGACAGACACATGGGCTGCCACTGACCCCACGAGTCCAGCACGTATCCAGCCGCGTGTGTGTCGGAGGGACAGACAGCTTCTCCTGACACGGTCCGCTTCGTGGAAAAAATCTTATCCATTGAAGAAACAGCCCAATTGATTAATTCCATATTGGTTCGAGTGAGCGCTGAAGGGTCGCAGACGAGACGAAAAGCAAGCAGGGAGTAGGAAAAACTTAGGGAGGGAAGAGCAGAAAGATATGCGACCTGCCTTGCCGAGTGCCGGAAGAAGAAAGACTTTTGTCTTTATCCGTGCTGAGCTGGTAGAGTTTTTTGACTTTATCATAGAATGTCCTAAGACAAAATGTGATAGATTCTTTTTTGAATACCAATGATTATCCGACTGTATGTTCCTTTTTTCCCATATCTGATTGTCTGGCGGCGCGATTTAATTATTGCTGCGGCTTTCCGTGCGTACGTCCCTCTTAGGATGGTGCGCCCACCAATAGCACTGTTTTGTACCTCGGTGCAAATATGCCAATAAAGATATATTCTATTCTATTCTAAAGTGAAATAAATGTACCAGTAATGATTTTGAGGGGGAAAAAACAAAACAGAATTCTGTGTGTGCAACTATGTAATGTAAAAATATTTATGGCGTAAGGTCTTTAAAACATTGTGTGAAACACTAAAGTATTTTTAGAGAGTTGTTTTAATATGGCAGTAATGCTCTTGAGTCAATCCTCTAATTCTGTCTCCAAATAAACTCTTTTAAAAGAGCTAGTAGCTACAAAGACATTTGTTTGTAACTTCTCCACGGAACCACATTTCAAAAGAAACAATCACTTTAAATCTATATGTTATAAGAACTAAAGCTAACAAGCTCCACGGTTAGTTTTAAACTTTTATGATACAAAAATCAATGCTAACATGAGAGTTTTAAGTCTTTATAAGAATGTGGTAACAAGCAGTTAGCTTTAACAATTTACCTTAGTTTGATACATTTTATCTCCCATCTTGAAGGCAAGTTAAAACACATTATTTCCCAGCACATCAAAGGCACAATTTCTTTACAATACAATAGTAAATTATAAGAAAATTATTTTTGCACTTTACATTTACTTATTTAGCTTCCTTTTTTTTAATGTGTCTTGGAAATAAAGATCAGCTTTGAAGCTTTAATGTGGTCATCAAAAAGCCAAGTAAAACTGACAAAAGTTATTAAAAAACATATGCACTTTAGGATGCAAGATGTGTGGAGAAAAAGTCTCCTAAAATCCTCTAAAGGACTAAAAATAAGAGTAATACAGCTGCCTTGTGAGTGGGGACGAGTTGAGCCCAAACAAAGCTGCACAGGACAATGACCATTCAGCACAATTCAGAGGGGATTTTATTTTTCTGATGTAAAACATCATGACTGACAGAAAACCTGATCAGAGATGACATTTTTGATGTTTTTGCCTTATCAGCACAAAATACTTCTCAAAGTATATCTTTTGATACAAACAGGACTCAAAGGGTGCTCACACAAAGGTCAAGTGATCAGCTTGGTGACAACAACCTCAAGGGTAAGAGTGAATTTTTGCCCTTTACTTCGCACTTCATACACACAAACACCAGTTCAGCTCTGTGACTTCATCCATTATGAGGCATGGATGGGTTTCAACTCTCCTTCATGCAGTCACTCATAACGCTGATGCACAACACATGGTCCAGTTTGTGTTTCAAGAAAATTAAAGTGAGAGAAAATTGCATTTTAGTTTTTTTTTTTTTTTTGCTGGATGTGCTGAGATGGCCAGTGGATTAGTGTTAAGGAGATTTAGATTGATCCTGTACACCAGGGGTGTCCAAACGTTTTCATATGTGGACCAAAACTATTAAGATGAAAAGACTCATGGGCCACAAAAATGTGAATTTAACTCTCAATATGTACAATATTTTGGAGAAAGGACAAATTTACTTATTTTATTGGAGAAATAATTTTAAATTGTTGTAGGTATAAAACAATAAAAGCCTCATAAACACTAAGTTTATTTTATTTATTTATTTATTTATTAAAAAGGATTTGATTTACCGGTACAGTATTTGATTTGTTGTGTCTATGTTTGTTGTTGTCTTATGTTTGGAAAGTTCATTTTAGTTTGTTCTCAGCAACAAAAGTTTAATTTAAGTAAGTGTTCTTTTAAAAGGGGGTAAATCAGCCTTTTGGACCATGGACGGCTCAAAAGGCTGATCGAAGTTCTGAACAATCTTCCAGATGTCAGTCGCTACAACAGATTCATAGACGGTTTGATAAAGTTGATCAACTTGTACGTAGATGATACCATGTTATATTAATATAAAAATGTCCAATTTTCCTCTTGATTATTTTATCAACTGCAATATTTAGTCAAGTTTCATGAATCCTTATCTAAAAGTCTCCTTTCTGGTATAGAAATCAGTAAAAGTTTTTGGTGCTTTGTACCATGAAGTGAAAATAAAAAGATTACATGTATAGCTCATTTTGAGAGGATTGTTTTTCATCTGTTTTCCTATTGAACCTAAACATTATATAAAAAAGGATTACCAATGAAACTGTAGAAAAATCTGCATTGACCTCTAAAGCCTGCTGGCCAAAACGATACCATTCTTAAACCGCAGCTGTGGGCCGCACAAAATCACTTCAAGGGCCGCAAATGGCCCACGGGCCACATTTTGGACACCCGTGCTGTAGATGCCTGACCTTACTGTGGCCTGATGTGTGTTTCTTAGAGTTTAGCAGCTATCTGTTTTAACATCCAGCAGAGATGAAAGCAATCAAAACTTACTGTAAATATTTGTAGATGTGGAGTATCAGACAGTAAGGTCATGAGTCAAGAATAGCCCAGAGGGGAGTTTCCCCATGTGTGTAGGAGGAAGATGAAAGTGAAAAAATGAATTTCTGTTATAAATATGAAAATGTCACTTTTTGCTTAATGCTGTCACCTAGATCCTGCTGGTGTTTTAACCCTTGTAACATTTTACAAAGTTGTCCACATCTTTTGTGTTAATGGGTCAAATTTAATCAGTACATATAATGGGAAAATCTCAAAATGATCAACTTTAGTCAAGTTGTGTTTATCTGCACATTCGGTTGAATGCATCTCAAATTGTAAAACAATGGAAAACTCAATTACTGCATATGCAGAACTCTGCTGAAGACAAGAAACTCCCACACAGCATCATTACTTTCATCAAATATGGGCAAGGAGTTTATTTTTGCATTGTTCGAGGAAAATGCAGTTGTTTAATTTTGGTCCGAGCACGCGATCCTGTGGCATGCCATGTGATGAACCCTCCTCTTCTAGGATGCAGCCCTCTGATGATCAGATAGTCTGAAGCTTGTAAAAGTCTCAGCCAGTTGGGAAACCGTTGTGCAAAAACTATGAAGGACAAAGGGAAGAACTAAAAACAATCTGCAAATATTGCATTAAACATTCAAATTAAAGCCGAACTGGTTTAAACGTGATGAATATGATTCAGTGACAAGATACAGATAAACAGTAAGCGGAAGCTGACTGATGAGGCAGGTCCCTTGGCGCTGACCATTTTCCAATCCAGCACATAAACTTTCCTGGAAACTTCATGTTGGAGCCATTCAATAATTCAGTAGGGACTTACTTCAGTGGAATCTGTAATGTTTTTAAAAACTTAAAAAAAAAAAAATGCCTCAAACCACAAACAAAAAGTTAGAATCTAAAACCAATTCTGACAAAACCTCTGGGCTTGACATGCAGATGTTAGGAGATGCAGATGTTAGGAGAAAGCATCTTTTCTGTTTTGCACAGAACTCAGCTACAGGATGATAGTTGTGTCTTTTTATTTCATATTTTTCAACGGCTGGTCCGCTGCGGATAATTGAGGAAACTGCACCCCTGTGGTGCCTGACTGTACATTTGGGCTAACTGGAGTAGAGACTGATAACAGAGCTGCTCTTTCAGGGGTTAGATATGAAAAGCAGTGGTGATTTTAGCCTCTTTTGGGGGTGCTTAAGCAACCTTAAATTTAACACAGCACCGATGGGAGAAAAAAAATGGAAAAAAATAAATAAATAAAAAGTTGGGGGTGGGGGAGGCAGGTTTGGGTTTTGGTTCTGTTTATTGCATTTATGATTCAATGCAACAAAATAAACTAATTCAAAAGGGAGATACCATACCATACCATTTTATTTATAGAGCACTTAAAACAGCAACAAAGCCAACCAAAGTATAGTCTATGAATACCAGAGAGAATGAGCTGTGACATCAGGAGTGGAACTATAGTGTTATCAGGCAGTTGCTGGATAATCAGATAGTCAGTCAACGAATTAAGGTCACCAAGCACAGAAGACGGCTTATAAAATCAACTACAACTATATGGAATTTGATGGGGGCCATATACAGATGTTACAACAGATGATGTTGCAGTGCACATGAGGGGCATTCACACATGTTGTGACGGTTCTGGTCACCCAAGACGGAGCCCTATGAAGGAAAACGCCTGCTAATGAAACTTATAATAATAAAGTGCTATGTGTTGTCATCACTGTATGTTCCCATACAAAGACGAAATTGGCTCTCTGCATTTAACTCATCATACCTGGGATACACCCAGGTGGAGCAGTGGGCAGCTGTGTAAGCGCAATTCGGGACTAGGTGTCCTGCTCAGAGACATCACGAGATGCGCAGTGACCAGGGATCGAACCAGGACCTTCGTGTCCCGAGTCAACTGCCCTGCCCCTACACCATCTCAGCCCCTTACTATTTAATGGAGTCTTTACAACACTATATGTCGGTGGTCCTCAATCCTGTTCCGCGAGGACCACTATCCTGCATGTTTTAGATCACATATGTCAAAGTGCCGGCCCGCGTGCCAGATCCGGCACACAAATTAATTATCTATGGCTCTCTGGATGATATTGAATTACTATTAGAAACGGCCCGCAGGCCAAAGCCGCCCGCTGGTGTTTTGCACGCACCAACACTACATTCCCCACAATGCAACGGTAGTAGGGGTGGGGCCGATCCGGAGTCGTGTCTCATGAACCCAGAGTAATAAGACCCGCCTCACGTCACATTCAGGAAATCCATTCCATAGTTTGCAGCCAGCTACAGCGTGAGGACTGAGTGAGTAGCACTTTAGCTAACAGCTAGCCAACTTTTCATCGTAACATGTCCGCTGTGTGGAAGTATTTTACACTAAACACCACAAGACAGCAAAGTGCAATGTCTGCAGAGCCATAGCGCCACATTAAACCGCGGTCAAGTTAGTTTTACGTTGGACATTCAAGCTCTGGGGCTTCAGCGGGACACCACTCTCACTGAACCGAAACAGGGAGACCGACTGCGGCCAGCTGCGTCCAGTCCGACCCGCTGTCTGACCGTCTCGTAGGAGGGACAGGCTGAGAGCGGCTGACCGAAATCAGAGCGCCCGCCCCGGATTGAACAATAAAAACACACCGCTGAAGCCACGGAGCTCAAATGTTCACCGAGAAGTTGCTAAACTTCATCATAATTAATGACCAACAGCTATCAGCTGTAGAAAATGAAGGATTTTGCAGCTTGATACTTGCAGCCAACATAAACAATCATAAAAAGCATATTAATTAAAAATCATAAGAAAACTGTATAAAAAAAGAAACATAAACAGCTACATTATAAAACAATGTAAAATACTAAAAGCAGGAACATGTCTGTGTTGATTTATGCCAAGAACTTAGCAGATGTAAAGCTATTTAATATTTTATTTAATTCATTTATTCATTCATTTAAAAGAGACAAAATAAAACAAATTCATCAAAAGAAAACACTGAATGAAAAGAGTGCAGAAAGAAGAAAAAAAATCTTATATCACCCCCTTATAATAAACATTGAACCAGTCCGGCCCTTGGCTTGTAGCAAATTTGTTTTTTTTTGGCCCTCGGTGTATTTGACTTTGACACCCCTGTTTTAGATGTTTCTCTGCTTCAGCACGCTTTTTCAGAATTTAGAGAAGCGCAAGATAGTGGATGGTTTGAGGACCACTGCCATCCATGTCACCTCACACAGATGACTGACATCAGACGGACTGCTGGTTTTCCATCCCATGAGTTGCTCCCGGTAGGACTGGAAAGCACCTTGCATGGTAGTCTGCCGCCACCGGTTTATGAATGTGTGTAGCATTCAATATATGTGTAGCACTTTGAGATTTTCAGTAATGAAAAGTGCGTTATAAATTGAATTAATTATTATTATTATTATTATTATTATTATTATGAATAGGTGTTAATGTAGAAACATCAGAACAAAGACTGTTCTCAATTCTACCTCAGACGACCATATAGCCAAAACTCATCCGTGACATCCTGCAAGTCCTCCCCCACCTCAGACAGCACCCTGTCTTTGAACAAAACAAAACAATGTCAGAGAGTCTCTCAGGTGATATTTGGCAAACTACCTGACAGTTTTCTTTGCCCTTTTGTTGGCCTGCCTTCACAAAGACTTAAAAGTGGTAGCGTAACATACCTACCACACTACAAATGCATAAAAATGTGAAATTTAACAAGTCGCATCGAGCCATACAACTTCAAACTTTTAAATGGCAGATAAAAACATTCTCACCCCTCTCAGTCTTCAAGTCTCACATTTTAATTAGGGTATATATATAGACGCATGACGTTTTTACGAGCCGCTGATGTGCAGCTTCTAGAAGATCTGGATATACATTTGTATTTTATGTGGGTGTACATAAAAGTCCAGTCTGCCCACTGGGCGAGCAGAACAGTGGTGTTCACTGTGAGCAGCTCGCCGGTGTTGGTTGACAGCTCTGAGTCGGGGCACAAAGCACCCTTTATGTGAGTGAGGGTTCCACCCTGTGACTCAGGGAGCTACGTGTGTGAGTGTGTGTGTGTGTGCAGTGCACATGTGTGTTTGTGTCCAAGCAGAAGTAGTGTGGAGCCCCCAGGGGTGATCTACTGTGAGGTGAGCTGTGTTGTGCTGCACAAAAGAAACCAAGAACACCTTTCCTGCAGCACTCACGGGTCCATCCACTGCCAGAAAATGAGTGAAAATATGTCTGGATTACCTCATTCACATCAAATCTTTGAACGTGACATTCTGTGCCCTTCCCTGAAATAAAAAGAAGAGTTTAGCCCTTATTTTTTTTTTACTACAGTAATTGACACTCCTGAAGGAAGGAGTAATGTTCCACAAATACTTTGCGTGAAACTCCTCTATCAGGTTTCAGCATCATTGAGAATATTCAAAGAATCACCTGCAGAAAAGATTGGAAAGACAGAAAATGGGAAATAAAGTCTTTAGCATGGCAACAAGCTGTGAGTCAAATTTCAAAGTGTGTTTTTGTTTTCTGTGTGCCAGTTTTAATTTTATTTAAAGTAATGAAATATTCACTCCAATGTGTTTCTGCTCAATATATCAAGAGAGTGAATTTAGCTTTTCCTAAAGGCTAAAATATGATATCAAAACACAGCCTCTGATTCAAACTATGTGCTGGTCGCTGTGGATATTACACATCAGGATTCTTTACCGCCTGTCGCCAACGGCAAAGGTGAATGATAATGTGTTTGCTCATGGCTTTGAGTTAGTTTTTCTGTACAAAATATCTTATGAACCACCGGATAGATTTTTAGGAAACTTGTTACCATATTTTTCGGACTATAAGGCGCACCGGATTATAAGGCACATTATCATTGAACAGTTCTGTTTTTGTACAAAAGGCACAAGAGATTATAAGGTGCATTAAGCTAAACAAAACTGTCGGATAAGTCAAACTTTATTCAACTCATTCACAATAACCACGTAATATTGGTTTGAGGTCAATAAGTACAACCAGAGTTAATACATAAGGTGCGCCTGATTATAAGGCTCACTGACGATTTTAAAGAAAATTAAAGGATTTTAAGTGCTTCTTATAGTCCAAAAATATGGTATTTTCTTAAGTTTAAATTCCTCTCATTTTTGAGAGTTAAAACTTATTTTAAAACATGCAACTGCTATGTTTGACTGTATTTTAAATTAAAAAAAAGAACTTCTAATTGGTCACTTAGCTGATTTTACACAACAAGAATTCTTTTTGTGCATTTCTAGCTTTCCAAAACTGTGATTTATCAGATTGGAGAGGACAAAATAACCCTACATTATGTCATCATAAATGAAACTTGAGCATCAGACTTCATGTTTAAAACAAATGGAGGTGTGGAAAGGTACCAGCAACAGACGGTCTGGTGAATCATGTTTCGTAGTTTCAATACAAAAGATATAAAATCCAGCATTTTAGCTTTATCTTTCTTAATAATAATAATAATAATAAATTCAATTTATACCGCACTTTTCATTAATAAAAATCTCAAAGTGCTACAACAATAAAACAAGTGATAAAATCAAATAAAATCAATAATGGTATTAACTAAGATTAAAAACAGAATCATGTGGAGGCAGAATAGGCCTGCTTAAAAAAAAAAAAAATAAAAATAAAAATAAAAAAAATAAAGCAAGTGATAAAATCAAGTAAAATCAATAATACTATCAACCAAGATCAAAGATAAAATCATGCGGGGGCAGAATAGGCTTGCTTAAAAAGAAAAGTCTTTAAACCGCTTTTAAAGTCAACCAGTGACTGTGGAGCTCTCAGGCAGTCAGGGAGGGAGTTCCATAGGCGGGGGGCAGCCACACAGAATGCCCTGTCTCCCATGGTCCTTAATTTGGTTCGTGGAATGTGAAGTAGATTACTGTTCTGTGATCGTAGAGACCGGGTGGATGAATATGGTGCAAGAATGTCCTTTAGATAGTCAGGTGAAGTTCCATGTAAGCATTGATGTGTAATGAGAGCAGTTTTGTATTGAATTCTGTAGGTGACAGGAAGCCAATGGAGGTTATGAAGAATGGGTGTAATATGTTCAAATTTACGAGCTCTCAATAAAATCCTTGCTGCACTGTTTTGAATATATTGAAGTTTCTGAAGGTATTCTTGTATATTTATTCCATACACTAAACTGTATTACACCAAAAGAGTTACAAATTTACCTCACCTGCAAGCAATGTTTCCTGATGAGGCTCCAGGATAAGGTGCCTGATGACCTCTCTTCAACACTGGAGCATTACCCTGCCTATGGTTCGTGCTTCTAGCCTTTCTGTGCATCTCTATAGTGAATACTTACCTTTTGCCTTGTGATCTTTCCAGTGTACCGGTACCTCTGAGTTTTTCCTGATTACTGGACCTCCTACCTGTGTTCTCTTCAGCTGTCACACATCCTTTTGAGTCTACTAGACCTTTTCATGGTTGTACATTCATTCATTCAACCTTTATTTATACAGGTTAATCCCATTGAGCCTCATGGACTCATTTACAAGAGAGACCTGAATTCTAACAAAGAGTGATGACAACAGTCGACAACAACAACAATAGGCAATCATAAAAGATGCGTACAACAAAAAAAAGTGAAAATAAAATGGTAATTAAAAGAATAATTAAAAGGAAAAGTAGCAAAGTAGCATGTAAAATGAAAGGTTAATGGAAGAAATGAAATAAAAACAAACAAAAAGCAGCTACATTGTAAAGAGATGTAGAAAACTAAAAACAGGAATGTGTCTGTGTTGGTTTTTGTCAGGAACTTAGCAGATGTTTGAAGCCATTTAGAAAGGTCAAGGTCGAGCTTCAGATCTTTTTGCAAGATATTCCAGGAAACAGGAGCGAAGGAGGAGAAGGCTCTTTTGCCAAGTTCAGTCCGGACCGAGGGAACACTGCATGTAATCATGTCCTGAGAGCGCACGCTGTAGCTGCACTCACCAGAGACATGTAGGAGGAGATGTATGAAGGCAGCAGACCAAGAAGTGATTTAAAGATGAAAATGTACCAGTGGAAGAGTCTGTGAAGTTAATGATGTCCAGTTAACCAGTGAATACAGGGTGCAGTGGTGGGTACGATAATCACAGCCAGTTATGAATCTTAGTGCACCATGATAGACAACATCCAACATCTGCAGGGTGCTTGTAGGAGCATTCATGTAGAGAATGTCACCGTAATCAATGGAGGGAAGGAAAGTCACAGATACAAGGCATTTCCTAACATTCAGTGTTAGACATGATCTGTTTCTGAAAAAGAAACCCAGTTTAACTTTCAGTTTCTTTACTAGGTTTTCCTAGTAAAGTTTTCCCTTCGAATGCAAAGCGTAGATATTTTCTCTCTTCCAAATGCTCACATGGAAGTAAGCATCTTTCAGATCCACCATGCATGTGTAGTCTCCCGGTCTCGCAGACTGGAGTACTTGTCTCAGCGTAAGCATTTTGAACCTGTAAGTTGTTATTCTCCTGTTCAAAGCTCTGAGATCCAGTATCGGTCTCAAGGTTCGTCCCGTTTGGGCACGAGGAAGTATTTGCTGAAGTGGCCAGTGTTTATGTCGCGTTTTGGAACAACATGGATCACACCTTTCTGCAACATTGCTGTTATTTCCTCCCTCAAGACATGTGCACGGTCTGGGTTTATATCTGACTTTAGCACCCCTGTGAATGGGGGCGGCCGCTTGCGGAACTGCAGGCGGAGCCCGTGACACACTGTTGACATGACCCACGTGTTCGGGAGACACGCCCTCCAGGCCTGTGCATGTGCTGAGAGCCTCAAAGGCCTGTTTATTGCGGGCTGCCTACGTCTCGTGGGTGTGGGAGGGGGAGCACATTACCCCCCTCGCTCGGCCCTGAGCAAATTGACCTGCCCGCATGTGGACGCCGTGAAGTCTGTCTGCTCCAGACAAACCCCAGACGTCCCGCTGTGGTTCATTGTCTGACCCGACACCCTGTGCTTCACAAGGGAGGAGGGATGCTTGCCCTCTCCCTTTATCGTGGCTGTTTTCAAGAAAATGGGTTGTTGTTGTCCCCGTTTTTTTGTTTGTTTGTTTTTTAGTCAAGAATCAGAGCAGTATGTGCTTCTGGTACTTTATTTTTGTGTTTTGAAGAACAGAGATTTGTCTTTATTACAAACACATCAG
>JBBPBX010049903.1:0-25181 GCA_038048925.1 Garcialebias charrua | reverse complement strand
CAATGACTCCCACTCCCATCCCGCTCCCATTCAAAATGACTCCCGCTCCTGTACCGCTCCCATCTTTTCTTCCTAATTTACTCGTAAGCAATACAATTAATTTGATTTAATCTTCACCACAATGTTTTTAAGATTAGGCTACTTTGTGTTTTGCAGTTTGATTTAAATAGATATAGCAACAGAAACAGTTCATCTGTGGCAGTAGAGGGAGGCATTTTTTGCCTTAATGTAAACAAAAAAAAAATTAAATCACTAAAGAGCACAAAACGTAGTACATGGCCTGTGATCTCTATAGATTTTCCTGCAGAGGACCACCTTAGTCTCTGTTTTTAGCTCATTTGGAGGTCAGTTAATTGAATAAACCCCAACATAGAATGTTGCATTTTACTCATTTATTGAGAAATTTCCTTAAAACAGTGACATTACTTTTATGTTTTCATTTTATCAACAAAAATACTGCACAAAACTTGTAAACAAAAGTGCATAAAGGCATTACTTTCACAATCCAGATACCTCTCCGCTCGTCTTTACTCCCTCCATTGCTGCTACTCTTTGAATTCCGGCGAAAGCAGTGGCCTGGGTCATGTAGTTCTTTTAACTTGCGTTACAGTGCAAGCTGGTGGAAAGAGAACTACAAAATGGCGACGTTCCATGTTTTTTTTTTTTGTCACGACATATTTCCCGCTCCCGTCTGCTCCCGTTAACTTTCGATCCTGTACCGTCCCAATCCCGTGAATAACAGTTAAGTCGATTCCCATCCCACAGGAATCCCGTGGGAATCCCGTGACCCGTGGGATTCCCGAAAAAATGTCAGCCTCTAGTGTACACATGAATGATAATCTCAACTGGAGCAACAACACCACCAACCTGATCAAGAAAGGTCATCAGAGACTCTACTTCCTCAGACGGCTGAGACGTGCTGGTCTGAGCAGCCCAGTTCTCACCTCGTTCTACAGGTGTGCAGTGGAGAGCATCCTGTGCTCCAGCATCAACGTGTGGCATGGAGGCTGCACAGTTGAAGAGAGGAAAGCTCTACAGAGAGTGGTGAAGGCTGCACAGAAGTCTGTTGGAGTCAGTCTCCCCACCATCACAGACATTTACACCTCCAGATGCAGGAAAAGAGCCACCTGCATCATGAAAGACCTCACTCACCCAGCACACTCACTCTTTGCCCCACTCCCCTCAGGACGGAGGTTGAGGAGCATCAAATGTAGAACCACTAGACTGAGGAACAGCTTCTACCCTGAGGCTGTTAGACTCATGAATAAATAAAAATAAAATAAAAAAATAAACACTGCAAAATATCACATTGTGCTGATGCTGATCTGTTTTCTTGTTGCTGTGTTCATCTGTGTTCATCTGTGACCATCTGCTCATACAAACTCATGTTCGTGCTGCTGTTTATTCCCACTATATTAAGCTTAGTGTATTACTAGTTGATGTTTTTCTTAGTTAATTCTAGATGTTATTACTGTTTTTCTCTTGCATTTGTTGTTGGATGTAACTGGGACCCCGTGTACATAATCTCGTTTTCATCACATGTACCACATGCGGTGCAAATGACAATAAAGACTCTCTGACTCTGACTCTCTGACTCTGACTCAGCTTTCCTGTTTATTTTAAATAGCGAACAGTTAGAGGTGTCGTACACACAGCATCTTTTAATTTGTTTTCACAAATTTCCAGATAAGATGGCAGGCACTGCAGATGAGGTCCCTGATACCTCAACAGCTGATTTAGACAGTGGGCAATGTCCACATATGGTTCCCATGGATTGTGTGGACAAAGCTCTAGTGTTTCTCACAGATCCAATCACAACCTATGGTGCTGATTTGAGGAATTTGTCTGAAGCTGAGATGGAGAGAGATTTAAAGACTGTGTAAAGTGAAATTAAATTTGTGTTTTTATTTTGTCACACGGCATAAATATGTGTTATTAATCACCCATATAAATCTGACTGATTAAAAACATTGATTTCCTTATAAAATTAAGTCTCAAAAATCATGAAAAAACATGATTTTGCCTTGCTCTAGAACGCTGGGGGCGTGTCGCACGTGGGCGTGGTTTCAGCGCAGTACTGCGCCATGTCCAGCCCCCTTCAGAGCTGAGCTGTGTGGGGAGGCATACGGGGGAAGCAGAGATCCACCTGCTCTGTTTTTATCTGAGTTCTGGCTTCCAGCAGCTCCTTTTTCCAAGAGTTACGCTGTTTTTAGTGCACTAACAACTCTGGTTATGTTTTTAAAGTTGAGGACACATAACTCCGCTGTTATAATCAGCGCTATTTTAGAAGATGAGCGGACTCGCGGTCCGAACCGGTCACATCGCATGCGGGGTCTGATCGCCACACACACACACACACACACACGCGCGCGCGCGACCCGGTCACATCGCATGCGGGGTCTGATCGCCTCTCACTCACACACACACACACACACACACACGCGGCGCGCGCGCGACCCGGTCACATCGCATGCGGGGTCTGATCGCCTCTCACTCACACACACACACACGCGCGCGCGCGACCCGGTCACATCGCATGCGGGGTCTGATCGCCTCTCACTCACACACACACGCGCGCGCGCGACCCGGTCACATGCATGCGGGGTCTGATCGCCACACACACGCGCGCGCGCGCGGGGGGGGGGGGCGGAGGTGCGCGGAGGTGCAGGTGGCATGTGGTCGCTCCAGCAGCACGCCAGTACTGGAGGGAGACGGTCGGTAGCGAGTGAACGGCTCCACCGAAGAACGCATTTATAACGGCTGGAGCTGCAGGGGGTGGGGCTTGTGACCGCGTGACGAAACGCGGTCACATTTAAACCACGCCTAAAAAATCCTGAAAGAGAAATGTGTTTATACACAGTTTGATCTATAACTCCAAAATTAATTGAGCTACAATTTTGAGACTTTTTACTCATTTACAAGATTACAATTACGACATTTATAATGTTTATTGAAGAAAATGTTGAAATTCACTTTACACGGTCTTTAAAAGTTTTGGCTGACGGTGCTGCGTCAGAAAAAACAAAGCTGAAATGCATAGAACGCCTGGCCAAATTGACACTTTTGCTGAAGGCCAAATTGGACCTAGAAGTGATCAGGGGCGATGATCTCTCACAGCAGCTGGATAGTGAAATTGTGGCGTGCCAGGCTGCTACAGACAGATGTTGTGAGATTCAGAACGCAGCATGGCAGGAGATTTGAGTCTTTAAAGCTGCAGCTGCAGTCACTCACAGACTCGCATGACGACAACATTCGTGCTAGGGAGGATGTTTATAACAAAGCTCTAGCAGACAATGCTGCAATGCAGCTACAATACAATGTGGTGAAAGCTGAGAATGATGATGTACTGAGGAAGTTGGAGTCCAGCAGGGAGGAGAGGGATAATTTTGACCTGATGTGGCAAGCATCACAGGTGAGTGTGGAGATAAATCAACAGAAGATAACAGAATGTGAACAACAGAGGGATGCATTCTCACAACGTGTGTCGGTGTTACAAGGTCAAAAATGATGACCTGAGGGCCCAATTAACAGACTACCGGTAAGTCTGAATTGGCCTCTACTACTGATAAACTCAGTAAGGAAAGGAGGATGTGTATGGATCTCATGTCAGCACTGGGCCAAATACCGTCCGCCACTCCACCACCACCATCTTCACCCATACCTGTTGGTCCGCCCTCATCCCCTCCTGTGCCTCAAAACCCACCACCCCCTCCACCTCCCTCAAACCCGTTTGCGCCTCAGCACCCACCCCCGTACCCGTAGGTGGGACCTGGGTACCCCTGGCCTGGTGCACCATATGCGCTGCCGGGTGGGTTTGACAGAATTATCGGATGCCTCTGTCAATAGACCAACGAGCGAGATCCGTCACAGCGAGGCGCTCGTAAACCGGAAATCTCGTAATTTGGAACGGCCGCCATTTCGCTCGTAAATCCGGAAATCCGCTCGTAAATTGGAACGGTTTTCGCTAGCGCACCTAAAAACACTCTATTTTCATCTAAAAACTACTTTTGAGTGCATAAAAATGATCGGAAACGTGTGTTTATATGCTTAACTTGCTAACTGAAGTGAAAAAACACATGAAAACTCAGTATTTTTTTCGTTTTTTCCAAAAATGTGCAGCTCGTAAGTCTGGAACCTCGCAGATCAGAGCGCTCGTAAATCGGGGACTACCTGTACATAAGCTTTCAAAATACATTCAACGCTTCGAACCAGGGGCGTTGGGTTCTAATCAGTGGTGTCAAAAGTATTCACATTCATTACTCAAGTAGAAGTATAGATACTGGGATTTAAAATTACTTCTGTAGAAGTAGAAGTATCAACTCTAGCTTTTTACTCAAGTAAAAGTAAAAAAGTACTGGTTTCAAAACTACTTAAAAGTATAAAAGTGGGCTTGTGAGCACCGTATGGAGTAGACGTGTTCCTGTCTGGCTCCTCACCACCTAAAGTAATTTCTTATTTAAATCGAAATTTCACTTATATTTCGGTCGCCCAGTGCTCTGACCAACTGTTCTGACATTGACAATGCCACCAAAGGCGGATAGAGGAAAGAAACATGACAAGGCTTCAGAAGAGACGACTGATCAGCACCTGTTGGAGCTAGGAGCTAAGAAAACACCACCTGCAGCAGAAGCTGAATCAGCATGTGAGCATGATACAGGATCCTCTACTATCCTTGCTGCAATAAATAATATGAGCAAGACAATGAATGATAGATTTAATGATCTTGAAGCAACCCTAGCTTCAACCCAGGCATCTTTATTAAATCTCGCCGACCGGACTAAGCAGGTGGAAGATGTTACATCCAATCACGAGGACCGCATTTCCAAATTGGAGGCGACCTGCGCCAGGATGCAGGAAGAGAACAAAGGGCTTCACATGAAAGTGATCGATTTTGAGGCTCGCTCCAGGCGGCAGAATATTAAAATCATCGGATTGCCGGAAAAGATCGAGTGTGGACATCCGAGAGAGTTTCTGATGAAGTTTATTCCGGAACTGCTGGGAGCGGATCATTTTCACACGCAGCTGGAGGTCGACTGGGCGCACCGGCTGGGAAGCAGGCTGCCTGGAGACGCCGCGCGGCCGCGAGCAATCCTGGTACGAATTCACTACTTCCATGTGAAGGAGATGATTCTACGACTGGCCCGTCAGCAGTTCCCCCTCCGTCACAAGGATAAGCTGATCTATATCTTCCCCGATTACCCGGCGGAGGTGATGAAGCAGCGGCAGGCATTTGACAGCGTGAAGAAGAGGCTGCAGGATGCGGGAGCGAGGTGCGGTGTCCTGTACCCCGCGCGCCTGCGTGTCTCCATCGGCTCTACAGATAAAACGTTCTCCTCCCCGCAGGATGCAGAGGTCTTTGCAGAAACTTTACAGAGTAACTGAACAGTTGGAAGTTAAAAACAATGTGGTAGGTGTTTTTTGGGGACCGGAATTATTGTAATTTTTTTATAACAGCTGATGTTTGTATGATAATTTAAGTTTGTTAAATTTGAGTGGTTAAGGAGCCTTTTTAGTTGGTTCAGTATTTACATGGCCCATACGGCCCGGCTTCCTCTATCTGGTTATGTGGGGCTTTTATTCTCGCTTTATTTGGGAAAGTGGGATGGGGGTGGGGGGTAACTTTTTGTTGGTTTTTGTTTAAAATTTATTTTAATGTGTTTCAATATACTGTCAGGCTAACATATGAGTGCACTGAAGCCATTCTGTTAGAAAAGTCTTGTGTCTCATAACACCTCATTAAAAGGCGGTGGCATAACTTTTACCAGTTGGAATGTTAAGGGTCTGGGGAGTGTCCTAAAAAGAGCTAAAGTATTTTCCCACTTAAAGAGCTTATCAGCGGACATTATATACCTTCAAGAAACACACATAAGACCAGGTAGGGAGGGGTTACTGAGATGCAGTTGGACAAATCATATTTTTCAGTCCACCTTTTCGGGTAAGGCTCGAGGAGTAGCAATTCTGATTCGTAGAACAATTCCATTTAAACACATCTCTACTGTGACTGACCCAAATGGTAGATTTATATTGGTAACAGGCTATTTATATTCCTCTCATGTCACGTTTCTTAATGTATATGGTCCTAATTATGATGACCCAGGTTTTTTTAGAAAAGTATTTAATTTAGTTCCTGACCTAGCTAATACACATTTAATTTTGGGCGGGGACTTCAACTGTGTGCCTGATACCTTTTTGGACAGATCAGCCCGAACAAAACAGCCACCCTCCGCCTCCTCTGCGGTTTTGAACACCCTCATGACCTCAACAAATCTGGTTGATATTTGGAGATTGCAACATCCGGTGGAGAGGGATTATTCTTTTTTTTCAAATATGCATAAATCCTATTCAAGAATAGATTATTTTTTACTTGATTCTAAATTAATATCTAATGTAATATCTTCCAAATATCATACGCTTTTAATCTCAGACCACTCTCCAGTTTCAGTGACTCTTGACCTTACCCATAAAAAACAAGAATATTTCTGGCGCTTTCACCAATCCTTGCTTTCGGAGGAGACATTCTGTAAATTTATAGATAACAAAATTTCTGAATTTATAGACACTAACGACACAAAAGATGTTACAGATTCTACTTTATGGGAAACTTTTAAAGTTGTGATCAGAGGCCATATTATTTCTTTTGAAAAGTCCCTGAAAAACAAAAGGCGGAAACGCCTCTCAGAAATCGAGTCTGAATTAGAACGCTTAGAACATAACTACAGAACCTCTTCCAACCCCTTAACCTTACAAAACATTCTTGTATTAAAATATGAATACAACAATATTTTGTCCAGGCAGGTGCTTGATCAATTGTTTAAAGTCAAGCAGAGGCACTTTGAGTTGAGTGATAAGCCCCAAAAATTATTGGCTCGTCAGCTGCGGGGTTTACAGGCCAATAGGGCAATACATAAAATTAAGTCTAAGGCAGGAAAGATCATAATTGAACCAAGAAACATAAATGATTCCTTTAAAGAATATTATGAGCAACTATACATGTCTAAAGCAAAAGGGAATATTTCAAACTGGCTCAAAGATTTAAATCTCCCGAAGATGAGTGAAGCTGCACAAGAAACTCTCAATGCAGACATCACTGTGGAAGAGATCCTTGATGTAATAAAATCATTTCCCAATGCCAAAGCCCCAGGACCAGATGGTTTTGGAACAGAGTTTTACAAAGCATATGCCCAGAAGATTGCTCCCCTCCTCCAGAGGATGTTCGTTCATTCTCTTGATTCAGGGAAATTTCCCCCTACTATGTATGAAGCTAATATAACACTACTACATAAAGAAGGCAGGGAGGAGACAGAGCTTTCATCGTATCGTCCTATCTCATTATTGAATTCTGATATTAAAATATTCGCCAAGGTATTAGCTAATAGATTAAATAAACATATATCTTCTATTGTTCACCCTGACCAAACGGGCTTTGTCCCTAAAAGGTTTTCATTTTTTAATATTAGACGGTTAATGAATATTATGTACCATAAATATGACACTAAGTTTAAAGGAGCTGTTCTCTGCCTGGATGCTGAAAAGGCATTTGACCAATTGGAGTGACCTTATATCCTGACTGTACTTGAGGAATTTGGGTTTGGCAGTAAATTTGTGTCTTGGATTAAAACAATGTATGCTCAACCATCTGCCTCTGTTCTCACAAATCAGGACAAGTCAGAGCCTTTTCTCCTACACCGGGGAACTCGCCAGGGTTGCCCTCTTAGTCCTCTGCTTTTTGTGGTTGCTATGGAGCCTCTCGCCATGAGTATTAGAAAACACCCACTAATCAAACCAATTCATTTGGGGAACATTGACCATCATCTCTCATTGTATGCTGACGACGTAGTTATTTTTGTATCACATCCGGAGCAGTCAGTGCCAATTCTCTTAGACCTTATTCAGTCTTTTGGTGAGATCTCAGGCTATACTATTAATTGGCAGAAGAGTGAATTCATGTCATTAGGTACAAGCCTTACCTCTGAATTCCTAGATAACCTTTTATTTAAAATAACTGACAAACTGAAATATCTTGGAGTTATTTTGCCTAGAGACCCCAAACAAATTTTTAAATTGAACTTTTTAGAAAAAGTGGATAATCTTAAGAAAGACGTTGATAAATGGAGAACACTCCCACTCTCTATGATGGGTCGCATAAATGCCATTAAAATGGTGTCCTTGCCTAAATTTCTATATCTTTTTCAAGGCCTGCCTATTTTTTTAACAAAGGCTTTTTTTAAATCCTTGGACTCAATAATTTTGCCTTTTGTCTGGGGCTTTAAAGCCCATAGAATATCAAAAACTCACCTACATAAATCAAGAGAGATGGGAGGATTAGGACTACCCTGCTTGCAGCACTATTATTGGGCAGCGAATGCAAGAGCCTTGGTGTACTGGCAGGAAGGTGATGCTCAAGAACTGTCTACAAATTATCCCCCCTGGGTGGCTATTGTAAGAAGTAGTGTCATAAACAGTTCTCTTCCAGCACTCCTTTTCTCAGCACCGATATCTCCTATAAATAGAGGAATAAATAATTGGATTGTTTTAAACTGTCTAAAAATATGGAAACAAATTAAGGTATGTTGTAGCCTACCTGAGACCTCAGTTCACGCCCCAATATACCGTAACCATGCTTTTCCCCCATCATTATCAGACACATCATTTAAAAATTGGAGACTAAAAGGCATAATCACACTTAAAAGTTTGTATATTAACAAAAAGTTTGCTTCATTTGCAATGTTGAAGGACTGTTTTTCTCTTCCGGATGAAGATTTTTTCAGATATTTGCAAATTAGAAATTATGTTCGCATTAACATTCCGAATTTTGTATCTCTACCGGAAGAAAATCAGATATGTAAAATACTGTTGGGCTCTCCAGAATCCAAAAAAATAATTTCAAGCTTTGTCAATACCTTTGCAGAACAAATTAATTTTGCCACAAACTTCTTGAGAGCTGCATGGGAGGAGGAGCTGGGTCTGCAGATTGGGAGTGAGGTCTGGGAGGAGGGTCTTGGAAGGATTCGGTCATGTTCTATCAATGTAAGGCACCAGTTAATTCAGTTCAAGGTGTTTCATAGACTCCACTATTCTAAAATGAAATTGCACAGAATATTCCCCTCAATATCTCCAAAATGTGATAAATGTAAGTCCGCTGATGGCTCACTGTCACACATGTTTTGGTTTTGCCCCAGACTGTCTCAATATTGGTGCGACATTTTCAACTTCTTCTCTAAAGTGTATAAGAGTACGATGTTGCCAGATCCTCAAATTGCATTGTTTGGATATTCTCCCTCACTTAGGAACCGCAGTATTTCTGTGCAAACGACTGTGATGTATGGAATGGTAACGGCTAAGAAAGTCATATTGAGACTGTGGAAAACTGACAAGGCTCCTCAGTTTAAAATGTGGTTAAGTGATTTTATTGAGATTCTTCATTTGGAGAAACTACGGTACGATGTTGTGGGTGCCACTACTAAGTTTTGTAATATCTGGCAGCCGTTCTTGGACCACCTTTCCCAGTCTGAGACTGATCCTAATGTCCACACAGCCTCTTAATTTGCCACCTGTGCCTTTATAGATAGGTAGTACTATTTTAAAGTGTAAATGGTAACCAGTGCAGTGTAACCAGTTATTTAGCTATTTACCCTGACTTGTTTTTAATTAATTCTATTTATTTTTAGTTTTTGTATGTTTTTATTTTGTCATTTTCTTTTCTTTTCGTTTCTCTTTCTTTCTTACTTATACAGTAATTTGTTAAATATGTATAGTATGATTTATGTATATTGTATACTGAAAACTCAATAAATATATATATTTTTAAAAAAAAGTATAAAAGTAAAAGTAGCGTAAGAAAAAGCAACAACAAAGACAAATGCTTAGGCTGCACCACACATACATTACTATTGTATACAACCCCACCTCCCCCACAAAAATCTTTTTTTAGACTAGATTATATTATATTGTTAATGTTGAAAAAGTAGGGGTGCACTAAGCTACCTGTCTTAACTGCATACAGTATATGCCCATTGAAAATAGACACATTTAAATGCAAATTTAAATATATTAAAATAACCATACTGTATAGGGGTATTATTGAGCATTTGCCTGCAGTGTGAACGTAGTCTATGAAGTAAAACTTTGTTAAGTTCAGTGAAAACTCTGACAGAAAGAAAATATGTTTTAAATCTGAATAAAAAAGAGAAACAATGTTAGCAAGCAAACCCAGAGCATGTAGCTAGTTCCATGGCTAGTACCTCCTAACCATAGAAAACATTATACAACATTAGTATGTTACTAGGTCACTAGAAGTCAGTAATCAACTGATAAAAAAAAAAAAAACTTTCAGCTTACCTCAATATTAGGCATGTAACGAGATCTCGTTGTACGAGATCTCGCGATATTAAACTCCCGCGATATCTCTCGTTGAGAGGTAACGTTGTCTCGCGAGACGCTAATGCTAGCGCTAGCAGAGCCCCTAGCAAGTCAGCGTCACGGACAGCATGGCTTCGCCGGATGAAGTTGCTATAGAAGACGCCCCAACTACTGATGGAGGGTCCCGGTGCCGCAGACGCCTCTACATTGACATGGAGGGTCCCGGCGCTGCCGACGCTGCCCCGGATGTAAAGACACACGCGTAAACACCGGTGTGACCGGTGTTGCCAGATAGAGTCCCACCCACCCAAAGCACTCTTTACCCGCAAAAGTCAGAAGGAAAATCGCGGTGAACCGCCCAATCTGGCAACACTGGTGAGTGACGACGGCTGCTGATGCGGATATTTATGTTCAATTTTTGGAAAGTCCTGCGTGAATATCTATATTCTACAAAAAAAAAAACGGCAAAATGAAAGAAAAGTAACGAGGCTATTTTTAAAAAGTAAGGAGTAGAAAGTACCAGTAATTGCGTGAAAATGTAAGAAGTAGAAGTATAAAGTAGGCTGAAAAATAATTACTAAAGTATAGATAAATAAAATTTGTACTTAAGTAAAGTAACGAAGTATTTATACTTCGTTACTTGACACCTCTGGTTCTAATGAAACCAAGACCTATCTGAAAAACCTGGAGTTGAAGCTGGATCGCTTCTCCAATGTTACGGTTGCCGATAGAATCACTCTTATCAATCTCACCTCCAGCAGGGAGGTGCAAGATCTTATTGAACGTCAACCAGAGTCCACAAGAAATGACTACAAACGTCTCTGTGAGGTTCTTATCTTGAAGTACACTCCTCGCGTAGGACTCAATAGTTTCCTAGCTGCGATGAAGGTCAAGCAAGGTCGCAACGAACATCCACAGGTTTTCTACAAAAGGTTCTTCCAAGCTTACTTTGGTAACAGGAATGAGCCTGGGATGGAGGAGGAGAGACATTTTAAATGTCTCTTCGTCAAAAACTTACATCCTGAGATAGGTGCGTCGGTTGAAATCATGGCCAACGACACCAAAAATTCCATCATGGAAGTGTTGGAGTGCGCCATACGTGTTTTTGAAGCATACAACAAACGCAAGACTCCCTTAGAGGCGTTTCCAGGTGAGATGAGTTTGTTACGATCGCTAGAACTAGAGGGAACGCGAGCGTCTGCTCCTTCTTCTGGAGTCAGCGAGACGAAGCAAGAAACCACGCGAGGACCTCGAAACGGTGATGTTCGCCCTACTGGTGAGCCTAGGTGGTTCAGGTCGAGCCAGGAGGGTGGGCAACGGTATCAAAAGGGGGGTGCACGTCCTAATGTTGCAAAGTATGGTCAACGAGTTGACTCACGCAACAAGGGCTCCCAGAGGGAACCCTCAAGCAAGGGGGCTGCTCCTCTTGCACCTCGGACGGAGGCACCTTGGAAAAAGTGTCCGAGTCGGGCAATAGGCCACGCAAGCCCCAGAAAAATGGTCCTAAACCTCTGAGTTCAGAAGAGACCGAGGTCATACGTCGGTTGTTAGGAAATTGGCAGGCTGCCAACAAGGATAACAAGCCTGATGCGTTGTATGGTACCGTCGTTGATAGTAACTCGGTGCACGCATATGACAGCAATGTCACAGTGGCTGACTGTCAACAAGACCAAGGTCAGCAGGATACTGATAATCAGAACACGGACAGTCAGACCTGTCCAGCAAATGACAGTCAACATGACGTTGACTGTGACCCTGACATCATTGTTACAGAGCAAGTGAGCCCCTTGCCAGAAATAAAGGGGGATACCTCGCTGACCAAAGACGATGATTCGTCACAAACTGGTCTCTCAGACACATGTGTGACTGCACTGCCGGTTCAGGTAGTTCGCCATGACACAGACAGTGGTAGCCGTAAAAAACGTCGGAAAGGTCCTGCAAGCTCTAAAAGGTTCCTGTGCAACTTTGTCAGAAAGGGGCCCGCTAAGAAAGCTTACCTGTCAATCAGGCTAGAAGGGGTCCTCACACAAGAAGCCCTCCTGGACGGTGGTGCCGACATATCCATCATGTCACCCACACTGTTCGAGGAGCTGAGGACAGCCGCTAACAGTGTTGACAGAGAAATACCCCTCACAGAATGTGCTATAGAGTTGCGGGGACTCTCAGGGATGGGAACAACCCTGACAGCTATAGCCATGGTTCACATACAGATTGGCAAGACGACAATTTACCATCCGGTACATGTGTCTGCGGTGGACTCCATCCCATTTCTGGTCGGCCAGGATTTTATCAATCGCTTTGAGGCGATTATAAATTATGGTGATCGGACGTTGTGGGCTACAGTGAGCAACCCACTGCCAATTGATATGCCTCCACTGGGTGATACAGACTGTGCAACAGCAGGTACCGCGGGAGGCATAAGGGAACCCCCAACCGGGAGCACAAGCCCGGCAAGTGTACCTTCAAATACAAGTGAGGCAGTAGAGACCCAACAAGTGAGCCTCCTCTACGAGCTGAAACATTCAGCACTCACTGGACATTACCTACCACAGGTAGTGAAAGGTATGGAGATCCAAGGATCCCACATCAATGATGCCGTGTTGTCCCCATGGTCAGAGAGGTCAGCGATCAGCCGAGCTTTCTATGAAACCTTGTTTCATAAGCATGAGGGTCTTATACGGCTCAGTAAGTCTTTTCGCTTTACTTTAGATCCCGACAGTAAGAAGGTAATGACCGCAAGAATGGTTATGTACCTCACACTGATCTGGAACAAGAGGGTACTGGTCCACCCGTTCTTGGTGGTCACAAACTTACCACATGCAACCTATTTAGGCTCTGACGTTTTGGTAAGATTGAGTGTCTCTGTGGACGTCAACAACGAGGTACTGTGGGCACTGGACACAGCCAGGAAAGATTCTCCTGTTGATTACAGAAAATCTTAAGGCTGGGCAGACCATCCCAGAGGTCTGCCAGGTTGCTAGCAGTCATGACGCCGCTGTACCACCTCTGGCTAAAAACCAAATGGTGACAATTCACATCGTGAAAGGTCAGGTTATTAGCCGATAGCAGGCTTATTTTCAACCATCTCCTACGTTTCTCGACTTAGGACTGTCCATAGAGGCCACATGCCAAGTGGACCTCCGTGGTAGAACCACATCTGTTGCTATGTGCAACACAAGCACAGAAAAGGTACTGCTCCCAAGAAACACGCAACTAGGATGGTTGATCTCTACTGATTTCCATGATTTTGAACTAAGCGTTCCATTTCTGGGAGGCCTCCCGGAAAACTTGTTCCCAAGTCAACACGCGGGGCGAGTCTTGTTCACAAAACCAACACAGGCCATAACCTTTTTCTCCCCAAGTGAGTCCGGCCATGACCCAGTCAATCGGTTCGGCTTCAACCGAGGAGAAAGCCTTGGCCTTCAAACTTATAGTGCACTACCTATTGACAGGTTTTACGACACTGAAGGGGTCTCTATGGAGCTCCCCATTGAACAAGACACCACCTCGGTTACTTCACAGGTGGTCGCTCAAGCCGACGCCCTGACAACTGCTGAAGAAAGAGACAAGCTTCGCAAAGTTCTCTTAAAATACGAGAAATCATTCTCGACTGACTCAACGGATTGTGGGTTGACCACGTTCCACAAAGTGAGCATCCCAACCCCACCTGACGCTCCACCTGCGTTCGTCAGGCAATACAAGATTCCTCTGGCAGCTCATGAACCTATCAGAGAAATCATTGATGTCCTGTTGGTAAAAGGTATCATCAGATACTGTAACAGCACTTACTCTGCGCCTTTATGGCCAGTGTTAAAACCAAATGGTAAATGGAGACTCACTATTGACTACAGAAAGCTGAACAAACAAGTTCCCTTATCCAGGTGGCCTATGACCCAGCTCCAATAGGAACTGCCCAAGGTCACCAATGGTAGGTACTTTTCGACCCTCGACGTAGGGCTGGACGATATGGCCAAAATTTTTATCACAATATAGTTCTTAATTTCGGTCGATATCGATATAATTCGATATCGATATAAACAATATAAAAGCCTAAAAAAAAACTATAAACTATACAAATAAATTAATGTTCTCCTTGTATTTGTATTTAGCCTCCAAAAAGATGGAAATCACCATCAAATAAACATAAACTTCTCAACCCAATAATTCTCAGTCGGGTCATCTGGACACTTTCTTTTTTATAGAAACGTTTCACCCTCCATCCTCCATCCAATTTCTATAAAAAGAAACTGTCCAGATGACCCGACTGAAAATTATTGGATTTGGTACGTGGATTATTGAGCATGAACTTTCTTGCCATAAAATTCTCAACTGTGTCAATATTAATAGTTTTAACTTTAAACATCTTTAAAATTTACAGCATTGAAATTCATAGTTAATTAAATAAAACTTTTGGGTGTTGTTATTTATAAGAAGCTGACATAGAAATCTCATGGAAATTACTTAAGAATAAAAATAACAAAATCAATTGCATTACTGTATAAAGTAAAATAGTTTTTGAATGACAAAGTTTTGAATATATTGAATAATGTAATGATTGTTCCATATTTAATCTGTTGTATTGAAGTTTGGGGAAAAGCATGTAAAACTATTACAAACCCTGTTTTTTTTGTTTTGTTTTTAAAGAGCTACAAGAATTATTAGTAGGAAGTGCTATGGTCACCCAACAAATATTTCATCAGTTTAAATTATTAAAATTTTATGATTTGGTTGAACATAGTATTTTACAAGTCATGTATAAAACTGAAAAAAAATTACCCCCCAAATATTCAATTAAAATTTGTTTAAAGTTATTAAACCCTAATGTAAATGTTTGTAAAACCTCCATTTAGGACTAGTTTGAAGGAGCTGAGTTGTAAATCAGGAAACAGGATTGTGTTGACTTGATATCACCATAAACATTTCTAAAACTATGTTTTAAAATATGATTAAATCAAAGTTGTTGGGAAGGTGTGGTGCAGGTGAAGTGAAGGTTGTTGTTTGTTTGTAGTTATTTTGTATTTTTTAAACAAGGGGCAGATATTAAAACACTATTTTCGTCTTTCTGCACATTTTCATTCAGTGTTTTTTCTTCTTCTGATGAATTTGTTTTATTTTGAATTTAAAAAACATGCAGCGCTGCTGGGGCTGTTTGTTTACGTCGTAGTTTCAGGGAAACGTTGGCTCAAACTTTATTGTTCTTCATCTTCTGACTCTCATCATATTCTATCGAGTGGAAACTCTTCAGATTAAACAAGTTAGATGTTCCCACCGCTAGTTAGAACGACTTTGTCACGTTTTGCAAAATAAAGAAACCGAGTAAGACTCGCTGCAGATGAGACCTGCAGTTTAACAAAACCGAACTACGTCCACACCGACGAATTAGTCTTTCCTCTCATCAGTGATGTCGTCTGCTTTCTCTTCGCTTGTGAAACTTTGTTCAGTCACATTCTGACGGTCATGAGCACTCGTTTGACTCGTTTTGAAGCGAAAACTTAACGCGCTTTGGAGACTAGCTTAGCTTTTAGCCTGCTACCGCTAACGCCTGCTGCTGGACTGAGCGCTGCGTAACAACGACGTCACCACGCACGTTTTGTGTCACAGCTTTTTCTGTCCGGGCGGGTTGTTGAAGCAGCCGCTCCAACCCGAACAGAAACAGAAAAACGTTGTAAAATCCTATCGAAATATCGAAAATATGCTTAAACTTCATATCATCGTTATTGAATAAAAGTATATCGCGATATTTATCGTTATTGAATTATCGTCCAGCACTACCTCGACGTCGCCTCTGGTTTTTGGACCATCCCTGTGCGCGACGAGGACCAATACAAACTTGCTTTCACTTTTCGTGGTCGTCAATACACTTTTAACAGGTGTCCATTTGGCTACGCTAACTCACCTGCAGAGTTCAACATCTTTTTGAACAAAGCATGTCCAGACGCCCACAAAAGTGGGACACTGATTTAAGTGGACGATGTCCTTTTGAGGCAGCCAACACTGGAATCACATTTGGCTGAGATCGACCACGTTCTGAATCAACTGACAACTGCTGGTGCTAAGATTTCATTGTCAAAATGCCAGTGGTGCAGATCCAAAGTGGACTATGTTGGCCTACTTGTAAGTCCAGACGGAGTACAACCACAACTGACTCGTACCCAAGGCCTTGACAATCTCAAAGTCCCCACCAATCTCAAGGAACTACAAAGCTTTCTGGGCATGTGTAACTACTCAAACCAATTCATTGAGAACTATGCAGACCTAGCAAAACCTTTGACTGTACTCTTAAAGAAAGTTTGTCTACTGACAAACAACAGCAGGCGATGGACGCTCTTATACACAGGATCAAGTCAGCCCCATGTTTAGTCTACCCAGACTATAACAAGGAGTTTTACTTGGAAGTGGGCTTTTCGGCTCATTACATGAGTGCAGGTCTGTAACAAATACACGACAGAGACAAACGTGTGGTGGCCTACGCCAGCAAGACAATGGCAGGCCCCGAGTTGAGATTCTCGGACTGTGAGAAAGCTCTACTGACCACGATGTGGGCAGTAAAACATTTCTCCAGCTACATTGGTGGACAGAAAATCATTGTTGAAACACACCACCAGCCAGTGACTTTCCTGAACAGCCAACGCATCAGAGATGGCGTGGTGACAAACTCACCTGTTGCAACGTGGCTCATGGCGCTTCAGAGTTTTGACCTGGACATCCGCTATGGTCAAAATAAGAAGTCACATTTGGGTACTGACTTGGCAATCTGCCAGGAATGCACACAAGATGTGCCAGCCACCCAGCCGCCAGCTGAGGTAAGACCCTTAGTGACAAAGGATCCGAATCACCACTTCTTTGATGATAATATCTGTAAAGGTATGACATCATTGTACGTGGATGGATCTGCATTCCGCAACGACAACATCTGCAAGGCAGGTGTTGGAGGGGTCCTCCTCCATGACCTTCAACAGAGCACTTTCTGCTACAGCTTAGGCTCTCAGCCTTCTCAGTACGCTGAGATTACAAGTATCCTAATAGCTCTCCAGATGGTTGTAGAACCTTCCATCAAGACGCTTGTCATCTGCACTGACTAACTATGCTCGTTTGAGTTTTGCCTGTCATCTCGCTGTGTGGAAACAGAACGGTTTTCTCACAAGCGACAGGAAGGTGGTCAAACACAAAGAGCTTTTCATGGCGTGTGATCACTTGGTGACGTCACACGACATACAGATCTACTGGAAAAAGGTTCCTGGACATTCAAAGGTCCCAGGCGATGACAAGTACTACAATGACATTGCAGATTCCTTAGCCAAAGAAGGAGCCGATGACGGCCCGCTGTGGTCCTTTGACCCTTCCTGACTACTGACATCTCAGTCAACACGACCTACAGTTGAGGTATTGGCTGTCACACGTGCACAGGTCGCAGCCAGACCTGCCGACATCGCAGTCTCTGTGCGACCTGCACTGACTGACACAGACACAACTGCAGAAGTTAGACCCTGCTATCAGGTCCATAAAGAGCCAAGATGGTGTAGTGGCAGGGCTTCCGACTTGGGACCCGAAGGACGCGGGTTCGCGCCCCGGCCACTACACACCTCGGGGTGTCTATGAGTGCACACCTAATTCTCCAGCTCCCCGGGCGCTTTCTGGCTGCTCACTGCACCACCTGGTGGTGGTTGGGTTAAATGCAGAGACGAATTTCGTCTGTGTATGGGAAACATACACAGATGACAGAAAAAGACATTATTATTATTATTATGATGTTGTACCTGACTGACCTTGACAATAATACTCCGTCTAAAGACGAGCTGGATTCTGATCCAGACCTTAGAGTACTCTATCATCTGTGCACGCAGCTAAAACTGATCAAAGGCATCCTAACTTTTGCCCATGGACCAACGTCCTCACCAGTGTTTGTGGTTCCCCATGGCCACAGGGGGGTGATGTTAGTTCATGCTCATGATCTCCCGTCCGCAGGACACAAAGGAGATAAAGCCACGCTGACGACATTGAAACAAATTGGCCAGGTATGAAAAAGGATATCAAAAACTACATTGAAGGGTGCCTGGTCTGCGGCCAGTTTCAACCAACCAGACCACTCCACAGAGCACACCTGCAAAGCAGAGGCATTTCATTTCCATGGTCTGACATCCAGTTTGACTCTAAGAGCTCTAGAGGAAATAAATATTTTCTCACGGTAACCTGTGCATTTACCAAATGGGTAGAATGCCTACCAGCTCCTAACGACACAGCACAAACAACTGCTATTTTGCTAATGAATCATGTATTCTCCAGGTTTGGACTTCCCCTTAGGGTGAACTCAGACCAAGGTACAAATTTCACAGGTGAAGTGATGAAAGAACTGTGGAAGACGCTTGGCGTCAAAGCTGATTTCCATATTGGCTACCACCCACAATCTTCAGGACAAGTAGAGAGAGC
Organism: Garcialebias charrua; assembly: GCA_038048925.1. Classification (NCBI taxonomy): domain Eukaryota; kingdom Metazoa; phylum Chordata; class Actinopteri; order Cyprinodontiformes; family Rivulidae; genus Garcialebias; species Garcialebias charrua. The sequence goes on along the minus strand of JBBPBX010049903.1, from coordinate 6,395 downwards.
AAACAGAACGGTGGTGAGTATTTTAAAGAAATACGTAGCCGCAAACCACAAGGACTGGGATGTGAAACTTCCTCTGGTCCTCATGGCCATTAGAGCCACTCCACACACATCAACTGGCATCTCTCCCTTCGAGATGATGACCGGTCAACAAATGACTCCCTCTACACCTGTTGTACCAACCAGGCGACGCCACCATGGCAACAGCCTACACCACACAACAATACATGAAAGACTTGAATGTACACCTCCGAAACACTTTTGCTTTTGCCCAGCAAAACCTGGAAAGATCTGCTGAGGGACGCAAGGCGTACTATGACCAGAAGGCTTCTCACGATGAACTCCCAAGTAGGAGACAGAGTCTGGTACTATACATACGCCCCTGCAACCGGGAAAGGAGAGTCCGGGACCGGTACTCTCGCCCGCAAACTAATGCCCAGGTGGACGGGACCTCATTTGATAACAGACAAAGTGTCCTCAATTGTCTACGGCATCAAAATCAGCAAAGGTCGCAAACGGTCAATTGTTAAGTGGGTACATCAAAATCAGATCAAACCTTTTGAGGCGTTCAATGACTCCGCAAACGACGAAGATCTCGCAAACTCACCGGTTTTATAGGATAATAAGGTCATCCAAACGCAAGATAGTAAATAAACTAAACAGTTTAAACTATATTAGTTGCGTAAAGAAACCGTTCCAACTAGAACTTAGAAACGCTAAGTATAAAACCCACAACAAAAACTAACGTTAACAACTGTTTAAATCTGTAGGATTTAATTGACATCGGTTATAAAGCTAAGACCTGCTTTTCTTGTGTGTGCGACACGTTGGAATCTGACGACAGAGTGAGTTTGATGTAGTGAAACGTTGTTTTCTAGTTGCTTAATTGCTACTTTTGTTGTTATTGAAGTTGTGATTGTTTTCTGAACACTCCCAGCCAAAAGAGGTTTTGATTAATGTTAGTTGAAGACTTAAATGGATTTAACTATGCCAACATGCTGTTCATTTTGTTAAAAATCTCAATCTTTGAAGAGTCATTGTAGATTAATACTACTTAAGGTACTATAATCTACACTGATCTCCCAATCATTTAAGTAGAACCGATTCGATCGTTTCTATTCTAGATCTATTCATTTTGATGAGTCTCGCCATAGACTTCAAAATTTATAGGAATACCAAATCCTACGTCGCTCGTCTAAAAGACAACAGACATTTAGACCAAACTATATTTCATTTTTCTGTTTTAGTTTAACCTAAACTAAGTAATGAATGGAGGAATAGTTTGAAAGAAGAGGCCTTCGTTACAGAAGCCCTCCAAAATTCTATAGGTATAGATCCCTATATCTGATTTTTTACAGCATTGATCCACCCTTTAATTGGTAATTGTAGCTGATCTAAACCATGATAGCTCACATACCAGGTGCATATAGGTAGGGCCTAATGTAAAATCCCTGTCATAAGCCCACCTAAAACCACATACTCGCATGACACATAGAACCAGGGTGGCACCGACTGGAAGCCATCCAGCCTGCAACCTTCGATGTAGGAACCTGCTACTCCAACGTTGGTCTTCAACCTTCATCCAAAGGTTGCCTCCTCTGCATCAATCGAGGGATCCCCTCTACATGCTGATTAAAAAACCAATTGTTGCTAATGAAATCAATAACCCCAATCGTTGTGGAATTACCGCTGTGGATTATAAGACTTTGTTTCCAAGGGATCACAGACTCAGTTTTCCAAGGGTTAACAGACTATGTTTTCCAAAGGATTGAAAGCTTACCGCAATGGGATTACCTACGAACAGTATGCAATTTCCAAAAACATTATGGAAGTATAATTTTGATTTTTTTTTTCCACTTGCTGGATTACATAAAGGTCAGAGACATTCGGTGGTATCCTTTCGTGTTGGAACTCATCTCCAATGACTTCCAAAAAGGGGGACTGTAGTAATACAGCACCTCATGTCCGTTACTGGATTTAAACCTCATAAACATAAAGGTCAGAGACATTCGGTGGTATCCTTTCGTGTTGGAACTCATCTCCAATGACTTCCAAAAAGGGGGACTGCAGTAATACAGCACCTCATGTCCGTTACTGGATTTAAACCTCTTCACATCTCTCTGAAACTCTGAGTGTTACACTTTTCTAGAGCTCTGAAAGAGACAAGTGGACACTATTTTGTTACAATTGTTTTGAATTAAAAAACACAAATCAATCAGAAAGACTTCCTTTTAATTTGTGTTAATTCAGAATTGATCAACAGTACTGTATATTTTTGTCATTTAATGATGATCTGTTACTTGCATGAGTTTGACCCTTCTGCTGGTTTAGTATGCAGTACAAATGTGCTTTGAATCTAAGGTACAAGTCAGGGTAACTTTTTAACTTCCTTCTCTGTTTTGTCTATCAAGCTAGACATAATATTTCACTTTACAGGCCAGTCCATCTGGTCGGTTCTCTAAGTTTTCCTGCTGTCCTTCAGAGATCTTCCGACTAGGGGAACTGAAAAATCCCTCCTTTACTTTCTAAAACAACCAATGAGCAGGAAGTATTTGACTAAGTCACACCCCCTTCTTAAAGGGACACTTCCTGTAGACTGGTTAGTGTGAAAGAGAGAACAAACTGAACAACTTGTTTTTCTCTGGAAACTGGTGAAACGTTATGGTCATTTGTCAATTAGACCTGCGTTTCTCAGCCAGAGTTACAGCAGAGCATCAGCTGTAACTCACTCATTCCTTTTCTAAAAGAATTTGTTTTCTGAAAGTTTTATTTTGAAACCAGCCAGGACGTTGGCCTTGTTCCTGCCGGGAAAGGCGCTCTTGCTCGTATCGTTGAATCAGCACACACGCGTGAGAAGTTTCAACTGGACGTCAACTGGACAACACAGTCCGTTAAGTGTCCACAAAACTTCTCAGCTCTTATCTCCAAGAGACGTGCTCGTCCCCAGGTAAAGAGTCGTTGATTGTATGCCGAGCGCGCGGGGAGTCCAGCCGGACTCGTGTGGGAAAAGTGTCACCCTGTTGCATTTCAAAATAATTTACTTCTGTTAAACTTAGCTTTCATTCTACTCCTTCCTCCTTATTCTTATTTTTCCTAAACCAGTAAACTTTTAAGTAAATGTGCCAACAAGAAGTTAACATAACTTGTCTGTTTGTTTTCAATTTTAATTCTTGTCTACGGTAGTTATTAAATCAGAGCTAATCTCGATACAAAATGTTTAATATACTTTTATGATTTTCTCAATAAAAGGTCTATCTTCTGGTGGATCAACATAAGTTGAAGTCTCTCGTGAAATTACATTTTGTCTAGTCACAGTTAAGCAATTTAATCCGGAAAAAGGGAGAATTCGCGAATGAATTTGGGTCAGATCAAATCTGCTCCAACTTCTTTAGGAATATTGTACTGGTCAGCAAACTGACAAGTATTATATCCCTTACATATTGAGGACACGTTAAGTGTTTATCTCTTACACTGGTAAGTTGCCAAAGAACAATCACTACATCTAGGTTTTATTTATGTGCAATAGAATAATGTCTACAGGGTATATGCAGAAATTCCAGAGTTGAATTTAATACCTTTTTAATACCATCAAAATATTTTTTAATACCATCACGGCACCGAGCTGTAACCGTAGCGGCAACCTGTTGTACTTCAGTTTAGAGCAACTAATTGTAAAGTGATAGATTACTGTCATTTTCTTCCTAAACTTTGGTAGTAAATGTAGTTTTATAACAATTACTGGATACATCAATTTGCTTCTTGCCTCAATAAAAGCACTGACCTACTTGTTATTTAAATCTAACCCAAGAGAAAAAGTTTAATTGTTCCCACACATAACATATCTCTAATGGCAAACAAAAACTGTAAACTTGAAAACAGAACAGTTTAGTTAAAATAATTCAACACTGAACACATGCATAATTCAAAAAGAGAGGTAGAAAAATAATAACTACTGTATTTTTCATCCTGTAAGTTGCAGTTTTTTGCATAATTTACATGCCTTGCAACTTATAGGACGAAGTGACATATTTATAGATTTTTTTTCCCATATTTATAAACCATAACACTGAAATATGACAGTTTCATTCATTCTGACTGAAAAAAAAAACTTCATATCTATTGTAGTAATAGTTGTATGGCATGCTGTTGGATCATGTAATAGGAAAACGTGCCTATAATGACAAATTTAAAAAAGTTCAAGACAAAAACAACTGGACTTTATTTATTATACTATTTATTATACTATTATACTATACTTAGTTTTTTTATTGCACTTTTTAGAATTCACCATGTCCTGGATGACTGAGAATCTTCACTAGCTATTAATGACTCAATCGGCCTGCCATACTCTCCCCACCTCTCTGCTTGAACCTTCAACCCAGCAGCAAGCTGCACCACGGTGGCGAAATACAGCTAATTTGACCATTAAAGTGCATTTATTAAGAAAATGACAGACAGAAAAACAGCTCTGCTATAATTTCGAGCTAACAAACAACTGTTTAGGTAATTTTCTTGTTAAATGTCGGCGAAACGACCCGCGCTCCTTTTTCCTGTTTGTCACCGCTGAGCGATCACGGAGCACACAGGCACTGAGGCAGCGACACTTTTTTTTAAAATAAAGCCGATTTAACCATTAAAGTACATTTATTAAGAAAACGTTAGACTGAGACACCCCTTTTGCTATAATTTCGAGCTAACAAACAATTGTTTAGGTACATTTATTGTTAAATGTCGGAAGATAAAGTTGCGCTCCTCTTTCCTGTTTCTTTTTACAGACATGATACCAGCTGTAGGTGCGCGCGCACACTGACTGACGATATGACGTCTTTGTTTTAGCTAAGGTCCTACTTGGAACATAAAATTAGAAAAGATAAATAAATTCACAGACCTTTTTTTAGACGACAGAACAAGAAAAATATAGTTGTGTAGGTTTTAAAAAATTTAATACCTCGTCAGATGACGTTTATTACTTTTTAATACTTTTTAATGGCCTTAATTTGTGTTAATTTCATTTACTACCTTTTAATACCTTTTACAACCCCGCGGATACCCTGGTCTAGTACAGGTGACATCACAATGAAACTACTTGGGCTGGGCGATATGGACCAAAAGTAATATCTCAATATTTTTTATGATATATAATAATAATAATAAACTTTATTTGTATAGCACCTTCCTACAATGCCTTGCATTGACCAATGTGCTTAACAGGACAGAAAATATAAAAACCGGTACAATAAATCAGTGAAAATAAAAATAAAAACGGTAGTAATAAAAGGAGGCAATGGAAATAAAAATGCTACATACTAAAATACCAAAAGTAATAAAAGTTACAGATCGAAAGCTTTTTTAAACAAGTGGGTCTTCAGTCTGGTTTTGAACAGAGTCAGATCAGAGGTGGCACGCAGCTCAAGGGGGAGGCTGTTCCAGGCTTTTGGGCCGGCAACAGAAATATATATACAGCAAACCCCCTACTTACGACTCCATCGACCTACGAACAACGGGACCTACGAACGTATCATATTTAGTAAAAATATGAAATTACTGTATTAAAAAAAAAATTGTGTTTAAATGTTCTTCATTTCATGTGTACATCACTTTGTTGCAGCTGTGGTTGTTTTAAAGGCTTTATAAATAATAATTATGATAAAAATGATCATTTCTGATCATTTTTTAGCAATCTTGGGCAGCAGGAAGTAGGTCTTCAGTTTACACGGTCACAAATTAATGTAGAACACCGGACGCCATTTTAGGTTCAGTCACGGGGGTCTCCGGTCACAAATTAATGTAGAACACCGGACGCCATTTTAGGTTAGCTGCCGGGAGCCGGCCTTTGAAGACTGGTGACCAGGATCGCATCATATGGATTAATTACTAGCTGGAATCGCTCTGTGAGCTCTGTGGACGTCTCAGGCTGGAGCAGCAGCTGCAGATTGATCGCAGATCGCGCCGCACCGCCGCTCCAACACCAGCCCATGGCCTGGCTAGCAGAAGCTAGCCAGCTAGCTAACACAGGCCTTGAGCAACTGCGGTGGTTCACTCGCCGGCTGCCGCGCTGCTCGGCCCGACAACAATCATGGCAACGCATGGCAACCTAAGATGTCGGCTTTGACCATCTCAAAGTAAGAAAATATATTTTTATTTATTCTGTAAATGTGAATAGCAATGTTTAACATTACAGTACACTACTGTACATGCTTAAATGTGTGCGCGCGCTCCGTTAGCGGTATTTCCACGACCTACGAACGGAATAAGGACCTACGAACTGGACGCTAATTTCACCCCCTAGCTACGGCAGAATCGAGCTGCGAACCGTTCTTATCTCCCTAACTCGTTCGTAACTAGGGGGCTACCTGTACACAGATAAAAAACGAATGCTAACACGAGACGAGTCCGCT
>JBBPBX010049902.1:0-21908 GCA_038048925.1 Garcialebias charrua | reverse complement strand
ACCTCAAACAGGAATGCCACTGTCAAGGAAATAACAGAATGGGCTCAGGAATACTTCCAGAAAGCATTGTCAGTGAACACAATCCACCGTGCCATCTGAAACTCTACAGTGCAAAGAGGAAGCCATTTCTAAGCAAGCTCCACAAGCTCAGACGTTTGCACTGGGCCAGGGGTCATTTAAAATGGAGTGATGGCAAAATGGAAGACTGTTCTGTGGTCAGATGAGTCATGATTTGAAGTTCTTTATGGAACACTGGGACCAAGGTCGTAGATTTCATCTCATTATTGGGGGGACCATAAACAGGGAATTTTTTTTAAAGCAATTGGGGGGGGGGTGGCGTCAAAGTTACAGTGAAATGTAATGCAAAATGTACAGAGGGAAACTAGTTTAGATTTACTTGGTATAACGCGCCGTCAATATGACTTAACGACGTGACGAGAAGCAAAAACTAGTCTGATTTTCTTTGCTAATGTGTTTCATCCTACTCAGAAGCAGGAGCAAATAAAATGTCTCATTTATGTTTTAAGTAGCTACTTACTGGAAGTTAGTAGTTTGTGCAGCAGTGAGTGACACACAGCTCGCTTCCCACCTCAAGCGGCTCAGCTGGAGCCTCTGACAGTTACTGCCTCGGTACTGTTGTTGTTCCTCCTACACATTGGACTAAACCATTTGCCAACAGGGGGGGGGGGAGGCAAAAGTTCATTTTTTTCTTAGATTAATGGCAGATTTCTCTCTTTTTTTTTGCCTTTTTATTTTTATATTGTTTAAATACACAGTTTCCTTTATTGAATTATTGGGGGGACAAATCTACACTTCCCCAAGGTCTGGACCTCCACCCAGATCTACGCCCCTCGCAATGTCATCTGGACCAGAGAGGACAAGGATAGCCCAAGTTTTTATCAACGCTCCGTTCAGAAGCCTGCATCACTGATGGTATGGGGTTGCATGAGCGCTTGTGGCATGGGCAGCTTGCATGTCTGGAAAGGCACCATTAATGCAGAGAACTATGTTCAGGTTCTAGAACAACATATGCTCCCATCTAGACGTCATCTCTTTCAGGGAAGACCCTGCATTTTTCAACAAGATAATGCCAGACCACATTCTGCAGCAATCACAACATCATGGCTACGTAGGAGAAGGATCCAGGTACTGAAATGTCCAGCCTGCAGTCCAGATCTTTCACCTATAGAGAACATTTGGTGCATCATAAAGAGGAAGGTGCGACAAAGAAGGCCCAAGACGATTGAACAGTTAGAGGCCTGTATTAGACATGAATGGGAGAGCATTCCTATTTCTAAACTTGAGAAACTGGTCTCCTCTGTCCCCAGACGTCTGTTGAGTGTTGTAAGAAGAAGGGGGGATGCCACACAGTGGTAAAAATGGACTTGTCCCAACTTTTTTGGATTTGTTGACGCCATGAAATTTTGAAACAACATATTTTCCCCTTAAAATGATACATTCTCTCAGTTTAAACTTTTGATCTGTGATTTGTGTTCTATTCTGAATAAAAAATTAGATGTTGGCACCTCCACATCATTGCAATCAGTTTTTATTCACAATTTGTTTTCGGAATCCGGTTTATACTTGATTTATAAATTATATTTTTTATTCGTTATATAACCCTATTATTTCAATTCCTATATCCTTTATTTTTACTTTTAATACTTTTTGTGCGTTCACAATATATTTTACTGATATCTGACATCACTGATATCTTTATCACCTAACAGAAAAACTTTTTTATTTTTTAAACGTTCAGAATGACAGAAATCCATCCCAGGGACAGAAACTTTAATCCGTGAAACTGCAACTAAAATCATCCTTCCATTATCTTTTACCCGCTTCTTCCATTTTTGGGTCACGAGGGTCGCCGGTGCCCATGTCCAGCAATCCTGTGCGAGGGGCGGGGTACACCCTGGACAAATCGCAAATCCAACTAAAATCATCACTGAAAAGCTGTTTAGATACTACGGAGCCCCCGAGGGGACATGGGGGAATTTTTTTTCTTTGCGTTCCCTCGCAACAGTTTTGCGTGCGCACGCATAACCTTTTGCGTTCCCTCGCAAAACCTTTTGCGTTCCCTCGCAATAGTTTTTGCGTTACCTCGCAATAGTTTTACCTCATCAGTGTTTCCCCTAATTAACTTGCCATGGCGGGGTGCTCATCTCATCCAAGATTTTTGTTGACGGGGGACGGACACGTCTGAGTGCAGCTTGTAGGGGCAGGGGGCATTCAGCACGAGGGAAGAGGCAACGTGAGTGCTCCCTTTAGCGTTTTAGCTAGAAAGCCTGTATTTCGCGCTGCTAGCTTAGTGCTATGCCAGTGCTGGGTGGGTGGGGGGTCAAGTTTGGTTTGGTAGGCGGGGTGCTCAGTTCTGTTGACGGGGTGGGGCTTGTATAATGTTAGGGGAAACACTGCTCATAGACAACAGCAACAATGTAACAGACACCCGTTCATGCAGGAGTTTGTGACTTGGTGCTATATAAATAAACTGAACTGAATTTTGAAATCAGCCTTAAATATAAGGATATCCAGTGTGTGCTGCAGTGATAACATTCATTTTACGTTGTATATTTCACGTTCATACTCCGTGGATTCTGCTGTCACTTCCTCGTTCGAGCTGACGCAGCCTGCTCTCAGTCTGTCCCTCTGAGGAGCGATGGTTCGCTTAGGGACCGTCAACAAATCACTGTATTTTCAGAGTATTAAGCAGCACCATGTATCATAAATATAGTTTTATCAGTATATTTCTGCATGGTAATAAATCATGAATTTTCTCACCATTTAAAATCCAAAAGAACAAGGTGGCACTTATGTTTCAAAAGTACTATAACGTTCTTTTAAATATATATGTATATATATTCATTCATTCATTCAACCTTTATTTATACAGGCTAGCCTCGTTGAGTCACGGGGACTCATTTACAAGAGGGACCTGTCTCACTCACACCAAACAACCATCCACTCTCACACTCACACCTAGGGTCAATTTTTCAGGTGAGCTAACGGTCGCCTGCTCGAGGACACTGGTTTACGGCTCTTCCGGCTAACTACCGCCTCTTTTTAAAAAATATACTGTGATCTCTGTTAGCAAAAGTTTCCTTTAAATAACAGTTTCGGAACGGGTACAGACGAACTGAAATCAAGAAAATGAAACGTTACAGAAAATTAAATCGTAGTCTAAAACTACAGCCTCACATTTCCAATCTTCGTTAGCTTCGTTAGCGTAAAAGAAGTACTCTTCTTCTTCTAAGTGGATTCTTCTTCTTCTTCTTCTTCTTTGGTTTTTAACGGCAGCTTGCATCCATCATTGTTACACTACTGCCATCTCTTGGTGCTTATATATTAATTTATTTTCTCAAATTCTCATATTGAGTCCAGTATTTTTTTTAAAACGAAATATCTTTCTTTTCCCTTCATCACTACTCAGCTGAGCAGCGACTTCTTCCAACTTTAGTTCCCTATTATGACCAATTTCCATTCTCAATATTCTCCTATGACCCACATATTTCCTGCAATTATTAAAAACATGTTCTATTGTTTCTGCGGCATTACACCAATCACATAAACCAGTAAGATGTTTCCCCATCTTAAAAAGAGTGTCATTCAATAAACTATGCCCAGTTCTTATTCTATTTATAATTATCTCCTCCCTCCTATTTATTCCTCTGAGTCTATTAACATCAACTGTATTTTGTATCCTATATAAATGTCTCCCTTTTGTCTCATTATCCCATCTCATTTTCCATAATTTCTTGCTTTCGTTCCAAACTATACTTTTTCCTTCAGATTTAGTTAACTTTATCGGCATATCAATGTCTACTTTTTTAACAGTTTCTTTAGCCAACTTATCTGCCCTTTCGTTGCCTAATATACCCACATGGGCAGGAGTCCACATAATTACTAGATTTTTATTTTGTTCACATAGTCTTTGATGAACAAAAAGAATCTCATACAAAATGTGTTGATTGCATGAGCTTCCCTTTGCAATGCTCAACAGTGCTGATAATGAATCACTACAAACTATAATTTTACTTATTCTAGTATCCTCCACCCATTCTAAAGCCAATAAAATAGCACACAATTCTACTGTATATATACTTAGAAAATTAGATGTTCTTTTCGAAAGCTTAATCTTCAACTCCGGAATCACTACTGCTATACTAGTTGCTTCAGTTATTGGATCTTTTGAACCATCCGTATAAATTTGCAAATAATCATTATACTTTTTCTCTACTCGATCATAAAATTCTTGGCAAATATCTGTGGTATTTTTCTTAATATTTCGTAATGAACTATCAACATTAATGTATTTCCATGTCCATGTAGGCCTTAAAGGCCATAGTACAGTTGGATAAAATTCTTTGTTATATACTTGAAATTTTCTTGCGTTGCTATCCCCAATCCACCCAAAACTATGTTTAGGCTCCTTTCCTCTTTCCCAACAGTTTTCTAACACTTTCTTAACTGGATGATTTTCATTATGTCCTTTCAAATTTATCCAATAATTAACCATTAACTGTTGTCTTCTAATGCATAATGGCATTTCTCCTGCTTCTACTTGTAGAGCACATACTGGAGTTGATTTTACTGCCCCTAAACAAATTCTCAGTGCTCTAGCTTGGATGACATCTAATTTACTTAATAGAGTTTTAGCTGCTGATCCATACACCACACTCCCATAATCTATTCTTGACCGGATTAGTGACACATAAATATGTTTAAGAGATTCAAAATTTGCACCCCATGTCAACCCTGCTAAACACCTCATAATGTTTATTACCTTTTTACTCTTCACTATGATATGCTCTATGTGCTTTGATGAAGTGGATTCTTTTTTGGCGGTTGGCAAACAACTGAAAGGTGCATTACCGCCACCTACTGGTATGGAGTATGGACTGGATCAACGCTCCAAAAATTTTTTTTTCATTCATTCAACCTTTATTTAGTCAGGTAAATCTTTTGAACCTCATGGGCTCATTTACGAAAGCGACCTGCTAAAACTAAAGAACAATGAACAGCAGTGATAGAATTTCATTAAACAATAAACAAACAAACAATAAACAATAGAAAACAAAAAGAGAGAAAAAAACAAAAGATTTTTTTTTTTTTTTTAACAAAGTATCAAAAAACTAGCAAAACATTATAAGGTAGACGTATAAAATCAAAGACAGGAACAAATCTGCATTGGTTTTTGCCAGGATTCCAACAGATTCTGAAAATCATTTAGAGAAGTCAAGGTCGAGATCTTCAGATCTTTTTGTAAGATATTCCATGAAGCAGGAGCAGAGTAGGAGAAGGCCCTTTTTCCAAGTTCAGTCCTCACTGATGGAACACTGCAGGTGATCATGTCCTGAGAGCGCACGCTGTAGCTGCACTCACGTAAAGACATGTAGGAGGAGATGTATGAGGGCAGCAGACCAAGAAATGATTTGAAGATGAAAATGTACCAGTGGTGTCTGCGTGAGGTTAATGATGTCCAATAGACCTTTTACCAGTTGACGTCATCGCGCATGCGCACTCGCATTTTTCCAGAATTTTCCGGAAGCACGGGTACGTTGTCGTTACTGGCAACGGTCGCGATGGAGAAATAAGACTTTTATTGTGTTTATAATTGTTCCAGGCAACTTCAACGAGTAAAAGAAGAAGGTGAGACTTGTTCGTTTTACAACGTCCCTCTGGGAAAGTCGAGTAGAGCGACTAAAAGAAGGAAGATGTGGAGCAAACCCGTACCACCGCCGGCCGGTGACCGGTACAGGCAGGATTTCACCCCGGCACGAAGCATCAACGTGTGTGCGTTTTTTATCTGGCATGGACATTAATGATCCAAGCTCCGTGGATTACGTTCCTACATTACATCTTGGATATGGGAAACAGACAGGGCGGAGAACGATCTCCCGCAGCGGAATGCTACTGGACAGCTGCTAAGCTAGCAGCAGCTAGCTAGTTCGACGAGACCGCGTTGTTCTTCGGTCTCCGCTGCGTGTGTGGGGTTTCTGCCTGTTTCGACCTGCGACATGCAAGGAGATTCTTCCTTCGGCCCCACTGAAGAGCAGGTGAGTGGAATGTCAAAACGTTTGATAAGCCAACCGTTAACCGAATCTTCTAAAATCATTAAGCTACCAGTAAATGCATGATTTTTTGAGCCGGGACTTAGGTGCAGGCAGCCCCGCGCGCACGGTTCATCTGTAGCCAAAAAAAGCAACCCTGTCTAAGACAATGTGTATGGGCGTGCGGTTTCCTCCTCTCGTGTCCGCGGCACAATGTTCAGGCATTTTGACCAGCGGTTGTTCACTATTTTAAGAAAACAAGCTTCTAAATTACAACTCGCTATCATTACGAAGCTCATCGACCCCTTGCTTAGCCCCTGAATCCGGTTAGGGCTTTTTGCCGTCCAATCAGAACGCTCGTTTCAGGCGAGCTGTGCGTGATGACGTCAACTGGTAAAAGGTCTATTAACCAGTGAATACAGGGTGCAGTGGTGGGTACGATAATCACAACCAGTTATGAATCTTAGTGCACCATGATAGACCACATCCAACATCCGCAGGGTGCTTGTAGGAGCATTCATGTAGAGCAGTGTTTTTCAACCTTTTTTGAGCCAAGGCACAGTGTTTTCATTGAAAAAATCCCGAGGCACACCACAAACCAAAATTGTAAACAAAGATACACTGTATCCGCCTATATTAAATATATAGTCATTCTTATCAAAGTGTCTTGAATAGGAATGAAATGAACACTAAATGTATTTTTTATCATGTTTTATATTTCTTATTTCAAATTGCACTTAACATGAAATTGAAGGCATGTTAACATGCCTTCAAATAAACCTGAACAGTGCCACAACAATGTGTTCTTAAAATTAAAGAGGATGAAATTGCACTTAACATGCCTTCAAATACACCTGAACAGTGCTACCATTCTCTCTACATTTTACTCACTTGAAACCTGTGCCTGTTTGGATGAACACAAAGCTCACGTTCACAGTTTCTGCCTTCTTCTGATTTCCACTTGGGCCTTCATCTGGGTCAGAATTTTGTCCAGGGACCAGACCGGATTTAGTATTTTTTCTTTTGAAAAAGTTTTCCATCGCTGTTTGTTTGAGAAGATCCTCGCTGTTGGTTTGTTTTGCTCACTGCTCACGTCACGTTCATGCGCCGCTACTTCTCTTGTTTTAATGTGCGACGCTATGCTCCATACTGCCACCTATCGCTCGGTAAGGAAATTACACCAGTTAATAAAAATTTCATAATTTACTAATTTTACACGGCACACCAGACGATCTCTCGCGGCACACTGGTGTTCCGCGGCACACTGGTTGAAAAACACTGATGTAGAGAATGTCACCGTAATCAATGGAGGGAAGGAAAGTCACAGATACAAGGCGTTTCCTAACATTCAGTGTTAGACATGATCTGTTTCTGAAAAAGAAACCCAGTTTAACTTTCAGTTTCTTCACTAGGTTTTCCACGTGGAGTTTAAAAGAGAGATGTGAATCGATCAGGATACCCAGATATTTATAGGAATCAACAAACTCAATAGGGACACCATTTGAAGATAAAATCAGAGGAGGATCTGCTGGAACCGCCTTCCTATTTGAAAAAAACATCCCTTTTGTTTTATCAGCATTTAGGACAAGTTTGAGACGGAACAAATCTGACTGGATGATGTCAAAAGCGGATTGTAGTAACTGGAAAGCCTTAGCTACTGTTTTAGCTCGGCAATAAACAACTGTATCATCAGCATAGAAATGTAAGGATGCATCAGGGATGCAGTGACCTACATTAGCTATGTAGATTGTAAAGAGAGTTGGTCCTAAAACTGAGCCTTGTGGTACACCATTTTTAACTGTTAAATAGCTGGAAGAAGCACCGTTATGTTGAACACATTGCCTCCGATTGGAAAGATAGTTAGAAAACCAACCGATGGTGTGATCAGAGAAACCGATTTCTGAGAGCTTATGACACAGGATGTTATGATCCACAGTGTCAAAAGCTTTAGACAGGTCTAAGAAAAGTGCAGCACAATAGTCCTTAGCATCCAATGCTTCAACAACATCATTCAGAACCTTCAGAGAAGCAGTTGTTGTGCTGTGTTTTTTCCTGAAACCAGATTGATGGAGAGGTAAGATGTTAAATGAGTCCAGATAATTTTTGATCTGAGAGTTTATCAGTTTTTCTTGAACCTTGGCTAAGATGCAGAGTTTAGAGATCGGTCGATAATTGTTCAGTGAGGTGGGGTCACCTCCCTTCAGCAAAGGAAGAACAAAGGCTGTTTTCCAAGCATCCGGAATGGTGTTTTGGCTTATGGATAGATTAAAGATGTGGGTCACAGGGACTGTGATGATATGAGCAGCCAGCCTTAAGAAATAAGGTGGAAGTTCATCTGGACCTGCAGATTTTTTAGGATCAAGATCATTTAACAGTTTATTTACCTCACTGACTGAGAATGGAGAAAAAGAGAAGGTGTGATTAACAGATGGTTGGCTTGTAGGAGGGATTTGATTTGTTGAAGTTTGATTATTAGATAAAGTGGCCGATTTTCCGTTTGTAACTGTATCAAATAAAGAACTAGAAGCAACAAAATGTTTATTGAAACAGTTCAGGATCTCGTGCTTATTTGACACAGGAACAGAGTCAACAAGAAATTGTGATGGGAGGTCAGATGATTGGGGGGTGCCTGAGAGAGATTTAATGGTTTTCCAGAATTTTTTAGGATCGTTTAGATTTTTGGAGGTCTGAGATAAGAAGTAGTTACGTTTTGCAGCTTTAATGGCAGTTGTGCATTTATTCCTTAGCTGCCGAAATTTCAACCAATCAGTGTCTGAGTGTGATTTTCTTGCTGCTGCCCAAAGATGATCTCTCCAGTGCAGGAGATCAGCTAGTTCAGGAGTAAACCAGGGGCTGTCACGGCCCTTTATCCTGAACTGCCGGAAAGGAGCGTGTTTGTTTACAAAGTAAATGAAACTACCACGAAAATAGTTCCAAGCGGTGTTCACGTCATTGATTTGTAGGATATGTTGCCAATCAAAGTGGGATAGATCCCAAAGGAATGACTGTTCACAGAAACGTTTCAAATCCCTTTTTTGGATTATTCTGGGCTTAGCAGGTGGAAGTTTAGTAGATCTAAGAGCTGCTATTACGGAATGATCACTCAAAACGTTAGCAAATACACCTATACCAGGAAATTTGTGAGGTGCATTTGTGAAAAACAGATCTAAGGTGGAAGATTTTTCGGGACATTTTAAGTTTGGTCTGGTGGGAGAATCGATAAGTTGTGTTAGATTGAGAGATAGGCAACATTCCCTGAATTTATCACAGAGGGGGGTCGACTTATTCCAGTCAATGTTGAAATCTCCTGCCATAACAATCTCATTGTGTTTTAAATTTCCTATGAATTCAGTCAGGGAGGATAGAGCTTCAGGTGTTGCGGAGGGGGGACGATAACAACCTACAACAGTTAAGGGCTGACCTCCTTTCAAACTGATGTTCACAGCTAAAGCCTCAAACTGGTTTGCGATTGTTTTTTTAGACGCAATCGTGGCAGCCAAAGAGTCTCTGATGTAAATAGCGACTCCACCTCCCTTTTTTTTATATAAATAAATAAATAAATAAATAAATAAATAAATAAAAAAACTAAAAAAAACTATATTCTTTCAAATAATCGAGTTCGTTTCAAGTAATGTATCAAGGCTTGGGTACTCTCAGACTTTGAATTGTTCTGTAATAAGTCTCTAAAATCCAATCTCATTTTATTGCAGCAAGTCTGTCAGAGAGGTGAACCCTTTCAATTCTGTATTGTTGGCAATGCATTAACACATGTTCTATGTCCTCAACCTCACCACAGTACTCACATTTTCCTGTATTATGTTTCCCTACAAGGAATAACGATTTATTTAATCCAGTATGTCCAAATCGAAGACGTGATATAACAGTTTCCTCCCTTCTGTTTCTTCCAGCGCACCTCATATCTCCCGTTTTCCTTTGAATACTATAAAACCATCGACCTTTCCTTTCTTCCTCCCACTGTTTTTGCCATTTGTCTCTCATTTTAAGTTTGATAATGGTTTTTAATTCAGACTTACTGAAGTTAATTTCCAGTTCGACCACATTGTTTTCGGTAGCATGTTTAGCTATTTTGTCGGCTTTTTCATTTCCTGTTATTCCGATATGTGCGGGTACCCACAAAAATTTCACAACCAGTCCCAACATTTTTATTCTGTAAAGTGTTTGTTGTAGTTCTACTAATATATCTAAAAGAAGTACTTCCGGTCACTCTTCTTCTTGTGTTGTTGTTTTTGCTGTGCAGCGGTATTATTTGCTCAGCAGCGATGCCATCAGTTTAAGAGAAGAACTGCAGTGAGTGCAGTACGTCTGAAGGACAGAAAACGTATGTGTCTGCGGAAAAAGTAGAACGTAGAAGAGATATACAGTACAGTCAGTACTGTATATATATTTTTTGAAACCTCATTGTGGTGTGTTATGGTCCTCGGGGCGTTCCGTACCAGAGGCGCGTTATGTACGGGTTGCGGGGTCAGAGTTCATATACAATAAAGACGCCGGCTGGCTAAAGAGTAGCGGTTGTCCGAGTGCTCCGTGAGTAGTCTCCAAACTATTACATGGTGTCAGAAGCGGTGACTCTTCGACGTGAAGTTAGCATTCCCGACGCACTCGCAAGTAACTGAGTCGTATCCGAGATGTCCGATACGGAGAGGGGAAGCGCTAACGCTGCGGCAGCTAGCAACGTCGTTAGCAACGTTAGCAACGTCGGAGAGGGATTTCGCCCGAGCCCGCCAGAAAAGTTTGACTGCAGAGATGTACAAAACTGGCCCAAATGGATCCGACGGTTCGAGAGATACAGGATTGTGTCGGGACTGGATAAAAAGGAAGAGGATTTGCAGGTGAATACGTTAATATATTCAATGGGAGATGAATCCGAAGATATCCTTAATGCATCTGAGCTAACGTCTGCAGAAAAGTTGAACTACAAAAAAGTAAAAGAGTGCTTTGATGAACATTTTATCGGAGAACACAATATAATTTTTGAAAGGGCAAAGTTCAACAGGCGTAACCAGGAACCGGGAGAAACGGCTGAGAGCTTTATCACAGCAGTTCACAAACAGGCGGAGTTTTGCAAGTTTGGAGCTCTCAGAGATGAACTGATCCGCGATCGCATTGTTGTCGGCATAAGAGATGCCTCGCTCTCTGAGAAGTTGCAGATGGATGCAAAACTGACCCTAACTACAGCTGTAATGCGAGTCAGACAGAGTGAAACTGTGAAACAGCAACAAGGGTGGCTGCGCAGTGCGAGTGGCCCTGCATCCATTAAAGAGCCTATTGAAGAGATGCATGCGCTTTCAATTGCACGCGGGACAGAGGACAGTGCACAACAGAAAAGAAAAACGAACAGGTATGCAACATCGTCTGCCTGTTATAAATGTGGGAGGGCTCCGTCACACAATTGGAAGGACTGCCCTGCCAAAGAGGCCGAATGCAGGAAATGTCACAAACGAGGACACTTTGCTGCCGTCTGCAGGTCTAAGCAACCTGTACACGAGATGACAGAGGAAAATGGACTGTATCAGGACACTCTGTACTTGGGAGAGGTGAAGTCAGACAGCAGTGGCTGGTACTCAGACATCAAATTAAATGGGGCAGTAGTTTCTTTTAAATTGGATACAGGGGCAGCAGTAACCGCCATTCCTACCACACTATACAGCTACAAAAGAGACGGCCCTCTGTTGCACACCCACAAAAAGCTGTATGGCCCAAATAATACCAGACTATCTGTAGTAGGTCAGATTCAAGGCAGCCTTGAAAGCAGGGATAAAAAGTCCACTCAGTCAGTGTTTGTCATTGATAGCTTGGCTAGACCACTGCTGGGTTTACCGGCAATTACAGAATTAAGTCTTGTGGAGCGAAGAGAGAAAATTGACACACTGGAGGAGACGGGGGACCCGGAGAGAAAATTCAAAAAGAAATTCCCAAAGGTGTTTACAGGATTAGGAAGACTGGAAGGTGACTATCGTATCCGACTGAGAGACGATGCTGTCCCCTATGCCCTTACAACCCCTCGCCGTGTGCCAATACCCTTAACTGAAAAAGTCAAGGAGGAAATAAAAAGAATGGAGGAGATGGGGGTCATCTCCAGGATAGAGAAGCCTACAGAGTGGTGTGCGGGGATAGTTGTAGTCCCAAAACCCAATGGCAAAATTAGACTCTGTGTTGACCTTACCAAGCTTAATGAAAGTGTGTGCAGAGAAAGACATATTTTGCCCTCCGTGGACCAGTCATTAGCACAGCTGAATGGTGCAAAGTATTTCACGAAATTGGATGCACGGAGTGGCTTTTGGCAGATCCCATTAGCACAAGAAAGTAGGGAATTCACAACATTCATTACTCCCTTTGGCCGCTTCTGCTTCAATGTGCTACCATTTGGGATAAATTCAGGCCCAGAACATTTTCAAAGACGCATGTCCCAGCTTTTGGCCGGCCTTGACGGTGTTATATGCCATGCAGATGATGTCCTTGTGTCGGGAAAGAATGAAGCAGAGCATGATGAACGGCTCACAGCTGTCCTGACACGACTCCAAGAGGCGGGACTAACACTAAATGAGAAATGCACCTTTGCACAATCGGAAGTTCTGTTTGTGGGACATAAAGTCAGTGCAGCAGGCATTGAACCAGACCCTGAGAAAATCAGAGCGATTACAGACATGCCTGTCCCACAGAACGCAGCAGATGTCAGGCGGTTTTTGGGGATGGTGACATATGTTGCAAAATTCCTCCCTTATTTTGCAGAGTGTACCAAACCACTCAGAGACCTGCTGGTGAAAGACAATGATTGGACCTGGGGTCATATGCAGCAGACAGCCTTCGACAAGCTCAAGAATGAGCTGGCATCACCAACAGTCTTGGCCCAATACAGACCACAAGCCAAGACAAAAGTGTCAGCGGATGCCTCGTCTTTTGGCCTGGGAGCAGTCTTAATGCAGAGGGAGGAAAGTATGCAGTGGCGTCCAGTTGCCTACATTTCCCGAAGCCTCTCCGAAACAGAGCAACGGTATGCCCAGGTTGAAAAGGAGGCACTAGCCGTTACCTGGGCCTGCGAGAGACTGAGTTCATACCTCATCGGAGTGCAGTTCACAATAGAAACTGACCACAAACCCCTCCTCGCACTATTAGGGACGAAAGCACTGGATGACTTACCTCCCAGGATTCAGCGATTCCGACTGCGAATGCTTAGATTTGTATACAACATAGTACATGTACCTGGAAAAGCCCTCATCACAGCAGATGCACTATCCAGGGCCCCGATAAAGCGTCCACTGACAACAGAAGAAACACAGATGGAAGGAGAGGTAAAAATTTTCATTAACACTGTACGTGATAACTTACCTGCATCCCAGTCCAAACTTCAGCAGATAGCTGACCATCAGCGGCAAGACGCCATCTGCAGTCTGCTGATCCGACAGTGTCAAAGAGGCTGGCCACGACAAGAGGAGCTGTCCCAACAGCTGAAGCCGTATTGGATCCACCAAGGCGAGTTACACATGAATGGTGAGCTTTTGATGAAAGGACGACGTATTGTCATTCCAGAGACTTTGCAAAAGGAAATGCTCGCCCGACTGCATGAGGGACATATGGGGATATCCAAATGCAAGCTGAGGGCTCAGCAGTCGGTGTGGTGGCTAGGCCTGAGTGCCCAAATCACAAAAGTTGTGAGCCAGTGCGAGACATGCAGTAAGTACCAACAGCTACACCCAGAACCAATGATACCCTCAGAGCTGCCCAAGCGGCCTTGGCAGAAAGTTGGGGCAGATATGTTTTACTGGGAAAATGACTCTTATTTACTGGTGGTAGACTACTATTCAAGATACATTGAAATAATGAAGACATCTATAACCACATCAGCAGGAATTATTACTGGCTTGAAATCTATTTTCGCTAGACATGGGGTGCCTGAAATACTGATAACAGACAATGGACCTCAGTTTTCCTCTAGCTCTTTCTCTTCTTTTGCCACGGACTATGACTTCAAACATGTCACCAGTAGTCCATACTTCGCTCAGAGTAACGGGGAAGCAGAGAGGGCGGTGAGGACGGTGAAAAGCCTCCTGAAGAAAAACACTGACCCCTACAAGGCCCTGTTGGCATACCGGGTCACGCCGCTGAATCAAGGCCCTTCACCGGCTGAGCTCCTGATGGGCAGAAGGTTGCGCTCACCATTGCCACTCTCACCCAGTCAACTAAAACCTCAGTGGCCAAACCAAAAGAAAGTGGCAGACAAGGACAGAGAATTAAAACAGGCACAGACTTTGGCCTACAACAAAAGACATAGAGCGGGGGTCAGGCCAGAGCTAAAAGCAGGTCAGCGCGTCTGGATTACAAACACCCAGGAGACGGCTACGGTGCTGAGAGAAGCAGACACTCCTCGGTCCTATGTCGTGGAGACCGATTCAGAGGTGGTGAGGAGAAACAAGGCGCATCTCAGACCCTTACCAGACATTCATAACCCTACAGAGAATGTGGGGGACACAGAACAGGCAGCAGCACCAGACATTCAGAGCCCTACAAAGGATGTGAGGGACACAGAACAGACAGCTACACCAGAAGTGAGAGGAGGGGAAAATGTGAAAAGGGTTCATCCAAGGAGGGAAGTGAAGGCACCAGTGTGGCTCAAAGATTATGTCCAATAATGCAGAACATTTAAAACCTATTTCAAATGTTATTATTATACTTGTTACTTTAAGTATTCAGTAATTTCAGTGTTTCAAATGTTATTATAATTGTTATTTTAAGTATTCCTTATGTTAGTGATCTGTAAGGTCAGACAGACTGAATGCTGTTAGTTAAGTAGTAAATGTTTGGTTTAAAATTGTATCACTACTTTGGGGAAGGGGAGATGTGGTGTGTTATGGTCCTCGGGGCGTTCCGTACCAGAGGCGCGTTATGTACGGGTTGCGGGGTCAGAGTTCATATACAATAAAGACGCCGGCTGGCTAAAGAGTAGCGGTTGTCCGAGTGCTCCGTGAGTAGTCTCCAAACTATTACACTCATCATCTTGACGTCGCTGAAGTTAGCTTCCGATTCCAGCTTCCGATTCGGCAATATCCGACTAAAGGGATATTACAACTAATTTTTTCAGTACCTTGAGCGGCTCTACTCAAAAACTACAACACCTAGACTCGTCAAACCAGGACTAGATTATTCTAGACTAATAGAAGAATATTTAAAAACAGGTTTGAGCTTTGGTGAAGCCTTTACTGATTTGTGAAACTTCAACAAAGTTTGTTTTTCATCATTTTTAGGCTACTGGACCACATTAGACCTGGTCCAGCAAAAAACCACAACACCTGGACTCTTCAAACCAGGACTAGATTATTCTAGACTAATAGAAGAATATTTAAAAACAGGTTTGGGATTTGTGAAACCTTTTTCTGATTTGTGAAACTTCAACAAAGTTTGTTTTTCATCACTTTTTAAACCACTGGACCATATTAGACCTGGTCCAGCTCAAAAACCACAACACATGGACTCTTCAAATCTGGACTAGATTATTCTACACTAATAGAAAAAAAATTAAAAACAGGTTTGGGATTTGTGAATCCTTTTTCTGATTTGTGAAACTTCAACAAAGTTTGTTTTTTATCATTTTTAGGCTACTGGACCATATTAGACCTGGTCCAGCTCACAAACCACAACACATGGACTCTTCAAACCAGGACTATATTATTCTACACTAATAGAGTAATATTTAAAAACAGGTTTGGGATTTGTTAGCCTGGCCCTCGCCTTCCTGCACAGCTCCGCTCAATTCTCATTTCCCTTCACTTCACAGTCTGGGATTTCACCCACCCACAAGGATTTCTCCGGTAGATTTTTGTTCGGACCAATCAGAGAACAGAAGGGGTGGAGTTTTGGACCCTAACCCACGCCCCCACCAGTCCCAGCGCGCAGCGTCCTATAAAAGGGCTCTGCCAGCGCTCAGTCAGCGAGCAGCGGCATGTTCTCATTCAAAGCGATGCAGAACTGTTTTATATGTGACACAAATTTATTAATTTCCCCTTCTTAATCCCTTATCTGGAGTTTTCTTTTGTTTTTTTCCCCCCAAAAGTTAAGTAATCGCTCCCTCGTCCTCCTTCTCCTCCACCCTCCTGCTGAGTAAAATGAACACGGAAATGCCTCAGGTTGTCACGAGAATTAAACTCGGGTTTTAGTTGCTGACCGAGTCCCATCAGATTTTCTGGTGTTTTGGTGAGCTGGACCAGCGATCCATGGTTTGATTTTATTGTATTAAAACGTTTTATAACATATAAACACAGAATTTGCGCAGCGAGAGAAACGCTGCAAGAGGCGGAGCAGCTGTCAAGTTCACCAGAGCACGGCATCATTCAAAGCGATGCAGAACTGTTTTATATGTGACACAAATTTATTAATTTCCCCTGCTTAATCCCTTATCTGGAGTTTTCTTTTGTTTTTTTCTCCCAAAAGTTAAGTAATCGCTCCCTCGTCCTCCTTCTCCTCCACCCTCCTGCTGAGTAAAATGAACACGGAAATGCCTCAGGTTGTCACGAGAATTAAACTCGGGTTTTATTGCTGACCGAGTCCCTGCAGATTTTCTGGTCTTTTGGTGAGCTGGACCAGCGATCCATGGTTTGATTTTATTGTATTAAAACGTTTTATAACATATAAACACAGAATTTGCGCAGCGAGAGAAAAGCTGCAGGACTCCTGGAGCAGGGGGCGGAGCAGCTGTCAGTCAAGTTCACCAGAGCACGGGGGGTGGCTCTGAGGGGAGGGAGCAGAATGCTTTCCCTGTTCAAAATATCCAATGGTTTTGTTCCTAAGCAGAGGCCACGCCTCCAGCAAGAAACGTTTTTCAATGGGAAAAGTCCAGACCCTAGTACGAAGCGAAGTGAAGGACAGGGTCTGGTTACAACCAGGCTAGGGATTTGTGAAACCTTTTCTGATTTGTGAAACTTCAACAAAGTTTGTTTTTCATCACTTTTTAAACCACTGGACCAAATTAGACCTGGTCCAGCTCAAAAACCACGACACCTGGGCTCTTCAAACCTGGACTAGATTATTCTACACTAATAGAAGGATATTTAAAAACAGGTTTGGGATTTGTGAAATCTTTTTCTGATTTGTGAAACTTCAACAAAGTTTGTTTTTCATCACTTTTTAAACCACTGGACCATACTAGACCTGGTCCAGCTCAAAAACCACAACACCCGGACTCTTCAAACCTGGACTAGATTATTCTAGACTAATAGAAGAATATATAAAACTAAGTTTGAGCTTTGTGAAAACTTTTTCTGATTTGTGAAACTTCATTAAAATAAATTTTCATCTATGTTTATGCCTTATGCTTCAATGACTTTATTTACTTATTTGTTTTTAAGTTATCAGTTTTATTAATTATGCGAGAAACATAATCAACCATAATCACTCCTCATCAATGAATATGTCATTGTGATGGATACTGGCAGAATGACCCAGGGCACAGGTGTATTTCAAAAATAATCTTAAAGCTTTATTTAACATGCAACAAAAAGGCTTTCCATGAGGCACAAAAAATTACTTGGCATGGAACTTGAAATCAAGGGAACAGGGACATCACACAGGCTGGGTAGACAGCACACTGCTCAGACAAAGACTTGAGGACAAGAGGCAAAATATAAAGGGAAATCAGTGAGGGACAACAAGAAACTCCTGGAGGAGGGTTTCATAACAGAATGATGGATACTATTAGACAGAGATTTAAAATATATTACTGAGAAGTATTAAAAAGAAATGCTTATTCTCATAGAAAATACCTGTTAACAGGTTAAAAAATCACAATGATTAACCATTTTCGTAAAGATTGTTTTGTAACAAAAGAGGTTGTTTAATAAAATAAAATGTTTTATATTAATAATTTAACTGTCTGGCTTCTTTGTTGCTACACATTCTTGTCCCATGAAGCACAAAATATTTGCCCAGTTGGCATCTACCATCATGCATCTGATTTCCATCTGAATCATGGTTGATTAGCATTATTCATTAATTCTACACACTTTTGATAACTGTAATGAAAAAAACTGCACAGGAGCAAAGGTTATTCAGCAGTGCATGATAGTGCATGACAGTCATAGGTAAATTGGATGAAAACTTGATATTTTCATGCAGTAGTTGGACAACTAGCCAATGCAAATTGTTTACATTGACATCCTTCCCCTCACAAGCTTGCATTGTTCTCAAATCACAATAGACTATCTTCATAACCTGGCATGTCATCTACTTTGAATATATAATATTTATTCTACAGTAATAACATATTTTTTAGAAGAATTTAAAGAAAAGCATAAATAAGAAAGTCTCTTCTTGTGTGTTTTTGTTTCAACTGTTAAACAAGTATTATTTAAGAAAATGGAAAAATGCAAAACTTAGCACTTCTTACAATTTGGTTTCAAAACTCTTTTTTTACTTTAAACATTTCAACATTTCTCTATTTCTGTTGTCACTTGCATAACCAGCTCATCTCTCTCGCTGCAAAAAAAGACATTGCGTTATGAATAAATAGAAAATTATTTGTCTAAATATAATGAATAGTAAAGATGCTAATACAGCTTCAGACACTCTAATTTGCTTACCTCTCCTCCATCTGGCAATGCTCAATTAGGTCCACAGCCTCAGCCCTGGTCAGCGCTTTTTTGTTGACCAATGCATTTATAGTTGCCTGTGTTACATAAAAATATGTTATTTGAAAATATCCAAATATTTATTTTATTCATAATACAGATTGATCACAAACCTTCCATTTTACTTAGCACTTTTCTAACATTTATCCTTATTTCAGGCGCTGCTTCTCCTCATTTATTCATACGTATCTGTGAAACCACTGGACATTCCACACAAAGGATATTTTTTAATTGTTTATATACTATTAGCAGCCTTTTTTTAGCCAATGACCAGGAAGAAAAACAAATAAAAGAGGATGACATGTA
The DNA here is from genome assembly GCA_038048925.1 of Garcialebias charrua. Classification (NCBI taxonomy): domain Eukaryota; kingdom Metazoa; phylum Chordata; class Actinopteri; order Cyprinodontiformes; family Rivulidae; genus Garcialebias; species Garcialebias charrua. The sequence continues at coordinate 2,917 of JBBPBX010049902.1, read as the reverse complement.
TGAATTTGCAATGGAACTTAAGATATGTGCATAAGTGAATGTTGGTTTGTCATATGATGCACATGCAAAAACACTTACTCACCTTAAAGTGTGTCATTCCTTACTTAAGTACTGTATATGTTTTATTGTCCCTAAATAATTGTCATATTACTGTTGACTGAGGTAATTGATTAAGGTTCACAATAAAATTTACACCTTATATGTAATCCAAATTCTGATTGTTTTTATTATTGAATACATTTAATTTTTAAATGTATTATTAATGATGAACTAGAATCATCTAGTCCAGGTTTGAAGAGTCCAGGTGTTGTGGTTTCTGAGCTGGACCAGGTCCAATTAGGTCCAGTAGCCTAAAAATGATAAAAAACAAACTTTGTTGAAGTTTCACAAATCAGAAAAAGGTTTCACAAATCCCAAACCTGTTTTTAAATATTCTCCTATTAGTTTAGAATAATCTAGTCTAGGTTTGAAGAGTCCAGGTGTTGTGGTTTCTGAGTTGGACCAGGTCTAATATGGTCCAGTAGCCTAAAAATGATTTTAAAAAATTGTTGAAGTTTCACAAATCAGAAAAGGTTTCACAAATCCCAAACCTATTTTCAAATATTCTTCTATTAGTGTAGAATAATCTAGTCCTGGTTTGAAAAGTCCAGGTGTCGTGGTTTTTGAGCTGGACCAGGTCTAATATGGTCCAGTGGTTTAAAAGTGATGAAAAACAAATTTTGTTGAAGTTTCACAAATCAGAAAAAGGTTTCACAAATCCCAAACCTGTTTTTAAATATTCTTCTATTAGTGTAGAATAATCTAGTCCAGATTTGAAGAGTCCATGAGTTGTGGTTTTTGAGCTGGACCAGGTCTAATATGGTCCAGTGGTTTAAAAAGTGATGAAAAACAAAATTTGTTGAAGTTTCACAAATCAGAAAAAGGTTTCACAAATCCCAAACCTGTTTTGAAATATTCTTCTATTAGTCTAGAATAATCTAGTCCTGGTTTGAAGAGTCCAGGTGTTGTGGTTTTTGAGCTGGACCAGGTCTAATATGGTCCAGTAGCCTAAAAATGATGAAAAACAAACTTTGTTGAAGTTTCACAAATCAGAAAAAGGTTTCACAAATCCCAAACATGTTTTTAAATATTCTTCTATTAGTGTAGAATAATCTAGTCCAGATTTGAAGAGTCCAGATGTTGCTGTTTCTGAGCTGGACCAGGTCTAATATGGTCCAGTAGCCTAAAAATGATAAAAAAACAAATTTTGTTGAAGTTTCACAAATCAGAAAAAAGTTTTCACAAATCCCAAACCTATTTTTAAATATTCTTGTATTAGTGTAGAATAATCTAGTCCTGGTTTGAAAAGTCCAGGTGTTATGGTTTTTGAGCTGGACCAGGTCAAATATGGTCCAGTGGTTTAAAAAGTGATGAAAAACAAACTTTGTTGACGTTTCACAAATCAGAAAAAGGTTTCACAAATCCCAAACCTGTTTTTAAATATTCTTCTATTAGTGTAGAATAATCTAGTCCAGGTTTGAAGAATCCAGGTGTTGTGGTTTCTGAGTTGGACGAGGTCTAATATGGTCCAGTAGCCTAAAAATTATTTAAAAAAACAAAACAAATTTTGTTGAAATTTCACAAATCAGAAAAAGGTTTCACAAATCCCAAACCTGTTTTGAAATATTCTTCTATTAGTCTAGAATAATCTAGTCTTGGTTTGAAGAGTCCAGGTGTTGTGGTTTTTGAGCTGGACCAGGTCTAATATGGTCCAGTAGCCTTAAAATGATTTAAAAAAAATTGTTGAAGTTTCACAAATCAGAAAAAGGTTTCACAAATCCCAAACCTATTTTTAAATATTCTTCTATTAGTCTAGAATAATCTAGTCCTGGTTTGAAGAGCCCAGGTGTTGTGGTTTTTGAGCTGGACCAGGTCTAATATGGTCCAGTAGCCTAAAAATGATGAAAAACAAACTTTGTTGAAGTTTCACAAATCAGAGAAAGGTTTCACAAATCCCAAACATGTTTTTAAATATTCTTCTATTAGTCTAGAATAATCTAGTCTTGGTTTGAAGAGTCCAGGTGTTGTGGTTTTTGAGCTGGACCAGGTCTAATATGGTCCAGTAGCCTTAAAATGATAAAAAAAAAAATTGTTGAAGTTTCACAAATCAGAAAAAAGTTTTCACAAATCCCAAACCTATATTTAAATATTCTTGTATTAGTGTAGAATAATCTAGTCCTGGTTTGAAAAGTCCAGGTGTTGTGGTTTTTGAGCTGGACCAGGTCAAATATGGTCCAGTGGTTTAAAAAGTGATGAAAAACAAATTTTGTTGAAGTTTCACAAATCAGAAAAAGGTTTCACAAATCCCAAACCTGTTTTTAAATATTCTTCTATTAGTGTAGAATAATCTAGTCCAGGTTTGAAGAGTCCAGGTGTTGTGGTTTCTGAGTTGGACCAGGTCTAATATGGTCCAGTAGCCTAAAAATGATTTAAAAAAAACAAAACAAATTTTGTTGAAGTTTCACAAATCAGAAAAAGGTTTCACAAATCCCAAACCTGTTCTCAAATATTCTTCTATTAGTGTAGAATAATCTAGTCCTGGTTTGACGAGTCTAGGTGTTGTAGTTTTTGAGCTAGAGCAGATTAAACCCGCTCAAGGTACTGAAAAATTAGTTGTAATATCCCTTTAGTCATTTGCCGAATCGGAAGCTGGAATCAGAAGCTAACTTCAGCTTCGTATCATCTTGTAGGTTATTTTTCATTGTGGTTGGGAAATAATAGTTTGGTTTATTACTGCCACAAACTGGTGTGGAGTTTGTGGTTTATCGTATTGTAATATTAATAGGCTCTATTAATCAAGTTCGTCTTGCTTTGTTTTTAAATATAATTATAATTTATACATGTTTGCTCTATAAGTTATTTTAAGTATATATATATA
>JBBPBX010049901.1:15011-25181 GCA_038048925.1 Garcialebias charrua | reverse complement strand
CCCACAATAAACGAGGGACTGCTGTATTGCTGCTTTTTCAGCTAGTGTTTTGCCACTTTTTCCTTTTAACTAGCATTTTCTACATTTAGCTTGCTGTTCGCATTTCCATCCATCCATTATATTTTTCCCGCCTCTTTCATTTTTGGGTCATAGGGGTCGTTGTTAGCATTTAGTTACTTATAAAGTATTTTTCCACCTTTAGCTTTTAGCAAGCATTTTGTACATTTTGCTTGTTTTTAGCATTTACCATATTTCCGGACTATAGGTCACACCTTTTTGCCTAATTTGCATGCCCTGCGACTTATAGAGAGGTGAGACTTGTTTATGGATTATGTGGTCATCAAATTCAGCAGGGCAAATGACGCGCTGACGTGCCGCGTAGCGGTGACGCATAATTAGGGATGGGAATTGATAAGAAATTATCAATATCAATGCCGTTATCGATGTCCTTTATCGATTCAATTCCTTATCAATTCTGTTATCAATTCTCATTTGGGTAAAAAAATATAGTAAACCATTTGAATAATAAACGAATAATATAGGATAGAGTTTCCGGAAAGGCCTTGGTTGGCTGCATTTTCCTTTTGCAGTTAGAACTTGGCAGTCACTTTTAGTTGTGTTGGTGACGTTGTGGTTCACTTTCTACTTTTCTTGTAGGACACATACTTCTTAGGTAGACTTTAGTTGGGTTATTTTTATTTAATTTTTTATTTTTGTCCTGTTTATCTCCTGTCCACGCTCCAGCTCAGTAGGTGGCGGTAATGCACCTTAAGTTGTTTGCCAACCGCCATTAAACTCCACCTAGAAGAAGAAGAAGAACTCGGTGCTAACGTTTATGCTAGCTGTTTGTGCTGGGGTTACTTGGATAAATCCGCAGAGAACCCCGCTGTTTCAAGCCAAATTAACGCGGCCGGAGGATTCTATTGTGTGTTTTGTGTCGACCACTCGACGGTGAGCGTTAACTTTATGTATTTTGGGTTCATTTCGCCAATTTGCCACCATTTTGAAGAGGGCAACTGGTGAAATAATGTTTTTAATCCAGCAGATTTGAACCAGTTAAGCTCAGAAAAACCTTGTGCTATAAAGTCACTGATTTTATAGAACAAGGTTTTTCTGAGCTTAACCGGTTCAAATGGTCAAATCTGTTGGATTAAAAAAAGTATTTCTCCATCTGCCCTCTTCAAAATGGCGGTTAGCGTGTTAGCAGAACCGATAAGCTGAATCGTTAAGACACGCAACCTACAATTCCATGGAATTGGACTTTTAAGAACCGGTTCTCTAACAGAACCGGTTCTCGGTTCCCATCCCTACGCATAATAGATGTGACTTATATAAAGGTGCGACCTGTTAATGGATTTTTCCAATTTATTGGCAATAATTGGACAAAGCGACTTATATAAAGGTGCAACCTGTTTATGGATTTTTCCAATTTATTGACAATAATTGGACAAAGCGACTAATGTAAAGGTGCGTCCTATAGTTCAGAAAATACGGTAGTTACGTTAAAAAGTGTTTTTCCGCTTTTAGCTTTTAGCTCAAATTTTTCTACTTCTAGCTACCATTTTTAGAAACATCTACCCTCAGGAAGGAGGTTAAGAAGAAGCATTAAATGTATAACCACTAGGCTGAGTAACAGCTTCTACCCTGAGGCTGTTAGTCTAATGAGTATCTAACCAGAATGATCACTGTGAAAAATCACATCATGTTGCTGATCTGTTTCATGTTGCTGCTGATCTGTTTCATGTTGCTGCTGATCTGTTTCATGCTGCTGTGTTCATTCATACTCATCTCACATAGACTCATGGTCGTGCTGCTGTTCAGCATATTGTTTTTATGCTACCAGTGCTTAGTGTATTTTTATTAACGTTTTTCTTAGTTCATGTCTCAGATCTTATTACTGTTTTTCTTTTACATTTTTTAATACTTTTGTTGGATGTAACTTGGACCTTGTTTACACAATGTTGATCCACTCACATGTACCACATGTGGTGGAATGACAAAGAATCTTGATTCTTTAATCTTGTTTTTTTTCCCCAAGATTTTGGTACTTCTAACTTGTTTTGCTACTTTCAGCTAGTGTTTGGCTAGTTTTGACTTGACCAGTGTTTTGTTTATTTTAGCTGTAACAATTGTTCTAGCCGCTTCAGAATTGTTTAACTTTTTTCAGCACCATCATACAGCATTTTTCAGAAAATTCAATTTCTCTTTTTTTTATGAATGTGGAGGATGAATGATACTTTTAATTACGGTACTTGAAATAGTGAAGTTGTTGACCGTTTTACAAGGAAACATTTGAAAGGGGTTTTCAGGGATGCAACCTCCAAATGTATCAATCATGTTCACTTTCTTTAACAAGATCAATTATAGTCACACTTGTTTTCTACCAAAACAACACAATTAAAACGTATTTTTTAAATGTAACTTTTACTGAAGTATCCACTGAAAATGAGAAAAAAATTGATAAAGCTTTCAGGTAACTCTCCAAGTGCACTGGAAGGTAAAATGAGGTCTGAAGGCAAAATTATTTTTTTATGTAAAATGGCATTAATATGAAATATGGAATGTGCTTTACTTCTTTGACATGGTAATGGGAGGGTTTTATTAAAGAGTACTATTATATAAGAATATATATATGTTTTATTTGTTTTAGAGTATACATTTGGGTGTCTTAAGCCACTAGAAATAAATAAAACAACCGGACACAGTGTGACCTGTATCAATTAGGAGCCATTAGATACTGTAAGTTCCTTTTTAAAGAGAAAGATCTTAATTTTATCTGCATCATCAATAAAGTGTCATATTGATGATAATTAAATTTCCATCATATTAATCTTGTTATATTTTATGGTATTGTTATAATTTGGATCGTATTTTTATTTCCACCGACTGCATATAAAAACTACTTTTTGTAATCCTAAATATTTTTATGTGTGTATAAGTATACTTTAAATATAAGATTTGGGGTTAAAAACAATGTGACATTAGTCTACTTTGCATACTTGTATTTTGTGTATAGACAGTGAAGGAGCAACAGATATTTTTGTTGTTGTTTTCATGTTTTCAGTCTCTATTCAATTCATTTCAGTTTATTTATATAGTGCCAAGTCACAACAGAAGTCGTCTAAGGGCACTGAACAGAAACAGTCATACATTTATATAAATAATTTAACATTATTCATCTGAGGAGCAGACTGCTTTGAATTTTACACCATTGCAGAACTTTAATCTTGAGCAAGGATTAAGGCGACAGTAGAAAAGAAAAACTCCCTAATGAGGAAGAAACCTTTAGCAGAACCAGGCTCAGGACAAGCGTCCATCTGCTTCAATCGTCTGGGTTTGAGAGGACAGGAAGTAGGAACAGATATGCAGGTCCAGAATCACAAATTAAGATAAAAATGAATTAAATGAAAACTGTTCAGTTTTAACAATTCATTTAAGGAAATTAGGTCGGGAGTGGCGACACAGAGGTTAGAGAAGGTGAGACTGTGATCGGAAGATTGCTGGTTCAACTCCCAGTACGGACAACATCAAAATGTGGGTGGGATTGGTGAAGCACCCACACCTGCCTCCACCCTCATTTGCCCCAATCTGGGCCCTTGAGCAAGGCTCTTAACCCCCAACAGCTGCTCCCCCAGGTGCCCTAGCAGCTCTCTGCTCCACACAGAGGGCTGTGGTAGCTCAGTGGTCTGTGGTTGTGTCAGGAAGGGCATCTGTCGTAAAAAAATAATTGCCAAGTCTTTGTGCAACTCAGTTCTCTGTGGTGACCCCTGAAGAAGGGAGAAGCCGAAAGAAGACACTGATGAAACAATGTACAGTAAACATTACTTTTCCATTTAGCTGAGCAGTGTGCATCAATGCCTCAACCCTGAGCTTTTTCAGGAATTAATGTAAAAACAAGAGCCTGTTGGGTTTGCTGTGTTTAACATTTATATTTCAATAAAACATTACAAAAACTGCTGAGTTGAAAGTCAAACCTCTCAGTTTACTGGTCTGTGCTCCAATCCACACCCATAGTCATATAGCTCATTCATTCAACCTTTATTTATACATGTTAGTCTCATTTAGCCCCGAGGACTCGTTTACAAGAGAGACCTGAATTTATTGAATTTTCAAAAATTCAATAAAAATGTTAATCATAAAAAAGAGAGACCTGATTTTTACAAATGATGATGACAACAATAGGCAATCATAAAAGAAAGCATATAATTTGGGAAAACTAAATGAAAGAAAATGCTATTAAAAATGAAACAAAAACAGATACAATATAAAGTGATGTAGAAAACTAAAAACAGGAACATGTCTGCATTGGTTTTTGCCAAGAACTTAGTTTTTTGAAGCCACGTAGAAAGCTCAAGGTTGAGAGCTTCAGATCTTTTTGCAAGATATTCCAGGAAACAAGAGAAGTAGGAGAAGGCCTTTTTTTCTAGTTCAGTCTGCACTGAGGGATCACTGCATGTAATCATGTCCTGAGAGCACACGCTGTAGCTGCACTCGTGCAGAGACATGTAGGAGGAGATGTATGAAGGCAGCAGACCAAGAAGTGATTTAAAGATGAAAATGTACCAGTGAAAGAATCTGTGTGAAGTTAATGATGTCCAGTTAACCAGTGAATGCAGGGTGCAGTGGTGGGTACGGTAGATACAGCCAGTTATGAATCTTAGAGCACCGTGGTAGACAGTGTCCAACATCTGCAGGGTGCTTGTAGGAGCATTCATGTAGAGAATGTCACCCTAGTCATTGGAGGGAAGGAAAGTCAGTTACAAGATGTTTCCTAGCATTCAGAGTTAGACAGGATCCATTTCTGAAAAAGAAACCCAATTTAACTTTCAGTGTCTTTACCAAAGTTTTCGGAGGCGGAGCTTAAAGGAGAGACGCAAATACTTTGTGGACCAAGATACCCAAATAGCTGTAGGAATCGACAAACTCAATGCATCTATCATGGATAGATGTCTGGATTTTTGTATTGTAAGAGGGGGACAGTTGAACCCGGAGGCCTCCACCCCCGTTTGATGATGGACGGTTTCTTTTCACAAAGATGGCCTCCTTTACTCCTCTCTCAAACCATCGTTCCTCTGTATCAAGGAGGAAAGATGACTGAGTTTGTCACAGCTCCTCAGACTGAAGAAGTCTTTTTGATACAAAGAAGAATCTGTCCAGATGAATAAATTTATTGAGTCTGCATCAGGACAATAATCTGTAAAGCTTTAGTACATTTGATATGGAAAACACATTTTGCCGGGGGACTGGATCTTTGGGATGAACCAGTATTTGCCGTAATGTATTTTGGGGTTTAAAAGGTTTGCGGCTGTGGCGCAGTGGTAATGGCAGTCGTCCCCCGATCGGAAGGTTGGCAGTTCAAATCCCGGTTCCCCACACCATGTGTCGTTGTGTCCTTGGGCAAGACACTTAACCCCGAGTTGCTCCCGGTAGGACTGGAAAGCACCTTGCATGGTAGTCTGCCGCTACCGGTGTATGAATGTGTGTAGCATTCAATGTGTGTAGCACTTTGAGATTTTCATTAATGAAAAGTGCGTTATAAATTGAATTCATTATTATTATTATTATTAAAATCCACTGGGACGTTTTGTTTAGAAAATAAACGTCTCAATGTCTCTGAAACTCCTTTAACATACAGAATGACCACTGGTCTGGGTTCCTTCTTTTCACCTGATGGCTGGCTGGAGTCCTGTTTGGTTCCCTTTCAGTCATGTCTCTCAGTGCAACATATGCTATGGGAATTGCGTCCCCGCGCGATTACCATAGCATATGTTGCACCTCGTTCCCTTCCTTCAGGGAACATGAGTTATGGTGCATAACTTTCAGGTTTCTTCTCTGCTTTCAGGAAGGCCCAGTTAGGATATCCACATTTCTCTAGAGCCTGTTTTGTGTGTGATTACTCCTTTGTCTGGCTCCTGAGTTAGTGGGGACGCTGTCTGCTCTGTGATACAGAGTCCTGATGACTCCTAACTTGTGCTCCAGAGGGTGATGGGAGTCAAACTGTAAATACTGGTCTGTGTGAGTGGGTTTGCGGTACACCACAGTTTGCAAATTTCCTCTATCAGAAACTGATACTTCACAGTCCAAGAAAGCCAACCTGCCATTTTTTACATCTTCTTGCTAGTATCACTCAACCCTCTGTGAATAGCAAACAACCATCAGGGTGTTAACGATCCATCGTTAGGCTGATGGCCCTCCTTGATCATGTGAGCAGCTGGTTTTGGCTGTCATCAGCCAACTGGTTGATCCACTGTGAGAGGGTGCTATTTATAAGACTGAGCTGAATACAGCAGCTCAGATTGAGGAAGTCTTTCGGACGAAAGACAAAACGTTTCTACAATTTTTTGCATTGTTTTGTTTTGTTTTTTTTGAATGTCCAGAGGACCAGACTTAGATTTTTTAGATTTTTCTACCTGGATTATTGAGCATGCATCAGGGTTTAATTGTGATGCGTAATCAAATGGACAACATGGCACAAACAATAGTCAGGGAAAGATGCTGAGCTGAGCGTCTCTGCCTGCACCATTTGTACAGAGAGGTAGATACTACTCCGTAATAAAATAAAAGATTTAAACACACCCTAATTGGAATCAAACATCTACCACTTATGTACAGTATAACATTTAGGGATAGTTCCACAAATATTCTGACTTTGACCATTTAGCAACATCCTGTTGAAGTTTTTATGGTTGAACACCTTTACAGCATTCTTCTTGAACTGTTGTGTCAAAATCTTGCCAACAGATGTATTTCATCACTGGGCTTCAGGTTTAAGAGCCACCATGAAAGAACAAAGCAAGTGACCATACTGCCTCAAAGGAAGATGAAAATGGGGGTAACTCCTCACTCCCTGCACCACCCACAGCAGCTTGACTTAATTTATGAAGAAGCTTTTGAAATTAACTCCATATAGCCCTTCTTTTTCATAGTGCAGTATCCATGAAATTTGAACTCAAAGTACTAAACTCTTTGTATGTGTGTGTGTATATATATGTATATATGTGTGTATATATCCATCCATCCATCCATCCATCCATCCATTTTTGCCCGCTTATCCGGGGTCGGGTTGCGGGGGTAGCAGCCTAAGTAGGGAGGCCCAGACTTCCCTCTCCCCAGCCACATGGAGCAGCTCCTCTGGGGGAATCCCAAGGCGTTCCCAGGCCAGCCGAGAAACATAGTCCCTCCAGCGTGTCCTGGGTCTTCCTCTGGGCCTCCTCCCGGTGGGACATGCCCGGAACACCTCCCCAGGGAGGCGTCCAGGAGGCATCCTAACCAGATGCCCGAGCCACCTCAACTGGCTCCTCTCGATGTGGAGAAGCAGCGGCTCTACTCCGAGTCCCTCCCGGATGACTGAGCTTCTCACCCTATCTCTAAGGGAGAGTCCAGACACCCTGCGGAGAAAACTCATTTCAGCCGCTTGTATCCGAGATCTCGTTCTTTCGGTCACAACCCAAAGCTCATGACCATAGATGAGGGTGGGAACGTAGATCGATCGGTAAATTGAGAGCTTTGCCTTTCGACTCAGCTCTCTCTTCACCACGACAGACCGGTACAGCGCCCGCTTCACTGCGGATGCTGCACCTATCCGCCTATCGATCTCACGCTCCAGTTTTCCCTCATTCGTGAACAAGACCCCGAGATACTTAAACTCCTCCACTTGGGGCAGGACCTCATCCCCGACCCGGAGAGGGCATGCTACCCTTTTCCGGCTCAAGACCATGGCCTCGGATTTGGAGGAACTGATCCTCATCCCGGCCGCATCACACTCGGCTGCAAACCGCTCCAGCGAAAGCTGTAGATCACGATCTGATGAAGCCAATAGGACCACATCATCTGCAAAAAACAGAGAAGCGATTCTAAGGCCACCAAAACGGATCCTCTCAACACCTTGGCTGCGCCTAGAAATTCTGTCCATAAAAGTTATGAACAGAATCGGTGACAAAGGGCAACCTTGGCGGAGTCCAACTCTCACTGGAAACGAGCCTGACTTACTGCCGGCAATGCGGACCAAGCTCTGACACCGGTCGTACAGGGACCTAACAGCCCATATCAATGGGCCTGGTACCCCATACTCCCGGAGTACCCCCCACAGAACCCCCCGAGGGACGCGGTCGAATGCCTTTTCCAAGTCCACAAAGCACATGTAAACTGGTTGGGCAAACTCCCACGTACCCTCCAGGACCCTGCTGAGGGTGTAGAGCTGGTCCAGTGTTCCACGACCAGCACGAAAACCACACTGCTCCTCCTGAATCCGAGGTTCGACTATCCGACGGACCCTCCTCTCCAGAACCCCTGAATAGACCTTACCAGGGAGGCTTAAGAGTGTGATCCCCCTATAGTTGGAACACACCCTACGGTCCCCCTTTTTGAATAGGGGAACCACCACCCCAGTCTGCCAATCCAAGGGAACTGCCCCCGATGTCCACGCGATATTGCAGAGTCGCGTAAGCCAACACAACCCCACAACATCCAGAGCCCTAAGGAACTCAGGGCGAATCTCATCCACCCCTGGAGCCCTGCCACCGCGGAGCTTTTTAACCACCTCGGTGACCTCAGCTCCAGAGATTGGAGAGCCCGACCCAAAGTCCCCAGGCTCCGCTTCCTCAGTGGAAGACGTGCCAGTAGGATTGAGGAGGTCTTCGAAGTACTCCGCCCACCGACTCACAACATCCCGAGTTGAGGTCAACAGCACGCCATCCCCACCATAAATGGTGTTGGTCGCGTACCGCTTTCCCCCCCTGAGACGCCGGATGGTGGACCAGAATCGCCTCGAAGCCGTACGGAAGTCATTCTCCATGGCCTCTCCGAACTCCTCCCACGCCCGAGTTTTTGCCTCAGCAACCACCCGAGCCGCATGCCGCTTGGACTGTCGGTACCTATCTGCTGCTTCCGGGGTCCCACAGGCCAAAAAGGCCCAATAGGACTCCTTCTTCAGCCTGACAGCATCCCTCACCGCCGGTGTCCACCACCGGGTTCGAGGGTTGCCACCACGACAGGCACCAACAACCTTGCGGCCACAACTCTGATAAGCTGCCTCGACAATAGAGGCGCGGAACATGGCCCACTCGGACTCAATGTCCCCCGCCTCCCTCGGAACGTGTTCAAAGCTCTCCCGGAGGTGGGAGTTAAAGCTCCGTCTTACGGGAGACTCTGCCAGACGTTCCCAGCAGACCCTCACAATACGTTTGGGTCTGCCAGGTCTGACCGGCATCCTCCCCCACCATCGGAGCCAACTCACCACCAGGTAGTGGTCAGTTGACAGCTCCGCCCCTCTCTTCACCCGAGTGTCCAGGACATGCGGCCGCAGATCAGATGAGACGACAACAAAGTCGATCATCGAACTACGACCTAGGGTGTCCTGGTGCCAAGAGCACATATGTACACCCTTATGCCTGAACATGGTGTTCGTTATGGACAATCCATGACGAGCACAGAAGTCCAACAACAGAACACCACTCGGGTTCAGATCAGGGGGGCCGTTCCTCCCAACCACACCCCTCCAGGTCTCACTGTCATTGCCCACGTGAGCGTTGAAGTCCCCCAGCAGAACAAGGGAGTCCCCAGGAGGCGCACTCTCCAATACCCCCTCCAAGGACTCCAAAAAGGGTGGGTAATCTGCGCTGCCGTTTGGCGCATAGGCACAAACAACAGTCAGAGCCCGTCCCCCCACACGTAGGCGAAGGGAGGCTACCCTCTCGTTCACCGGGGTGAACCCCAACGTACAGGCACCAAGATGGGGGGCAACAAGTATGCCCACTCCTGCTCGGCGCCTCTCACCAGGGGCAACTCCAGAGTGGAAGAGTGTCCAACCCCTCTCAAGGAAACTGGTTCCAGAGCCAGAGCCATGCGTTGAGGTGAGTCCGACTATTTCTAGCCGGAACCTCTCAACCTCACACACTAGCTCAGGCTCCTTCCCCACCAGAGAGGTGACATTCCATGTCCCAATGGCCAGCTTCTGTAGCCGAGGATCAGACCGCCAGGGTCCCCGCCCTCGGCCACCACCCATTCCACATTGCACCCGACCCCTTTGGCCCCTCCCACAGGTGGTGAGCCCATGGGAAGGGGGACCCACGTCTCCTCTTCGGGCTGTGCCCGGCCGAGCTCCATGGGTGAAAGCCCGGCCACCAGGCGCTCGCCAACGTGTCATATATATATATATATATATATAATATA
>JBBPBX010049900.1:11831-25181 GCA_038048925.1 Garcialebias charrua | reverse complement strand
GGAACTGTTCAATATGCTTAAAATCAAAATAAATTGACGGTTACACTTTACTAACCAGTGTACTTTGGTTTCTAAGCACGGTATGCCCACTACAAAAATGTAGATTACACCACTGCAGCAAATGTCCAGTCCGAAGCTAGATGAATGTTATCTGAACTCCGACACGATAAAGCAGGGTTTACCGCATTTTAACTGTGGTAAAATGAAGTCTGTTTGTTAAACTTTATTGTTATTGACACTCGTAAGCTTGACACTCGTAAGCCCCCAGTACACTCCCGCGTACGTCCATACGCAGAGGTACGCACGTACGTACGCAGAGGTACAAGCGTACCCCCGCAGGGCATGTACGCTCAAAGCTCAAATTTTACGACCGCTACGCAAACGCGTTGTCGCACAATAAACTGCCCGGCGCCGGACTGTTTTGTATGTGACACCAATGTATTAAATTCCCCTTCTTCATCCCTGATCTGGCCTTTTCTTTTGTTTTTTTTGCCAAAAGGCAAGCAATCTCTTGCTCCTCCATTGACGCCATAACTTAAATGATGAGGAATGAACAAATTTGTCATGAGCAAATTAAACTCAGGTCCAGCATGGCTGCGGGAGGTTCTGGAGATTTCCTGGTGGGCTGGTCTGATGTGTGGGCTGCAGTACCAGTGCTCCCTGTTTTTTTGTTTTTTTTTATTGAACTTTTTATTAACAACATATAAACACAGAACACCGTTGCGGCGGCTGCCAGTGCTTTTTTCCCTCTCGACCCGTCAATCAATTCAGTTGGCGTGTCAGCAAACGACCAATCAGCAACCTCAATTTGTCCCGTAGGTAAACGCTCCTTGTCTGTGGAGCTGTGCTGCAGTTGCAGGGTGGATACTCCAGTAGGATGTCTGAAGCCCGAGATACACTCGAGCGTCCTCACGATACGCCTATACGCAGCGTACGTACGCTGTGGCAAAAGCGTAGCCCCGCGTAGCCCCTCAGGGCACGTACGCGCAAAAGTATTTTTTTACTACGCATACGCGATGCGCGGTGTCTGAACATAAACTTCCCCGGCGCCGGACTGTTTTGTATGTTACACAAATTAAATAAATTCCCCTTCTTTATCGCTGATCGGGCCTTTTCTTTTGTTTTTTTGCCTAAAGTCAAGTAACCGCTTCTTCCTCCGTTCACTCGATGATTGAAATGAATGAATTCAGGTCCTACCTGGGTGCGGCGATGTTTTAAATATCCCTGGTGGGCTGTGTGCTGCAGGAAAAGCACTCCCTGTTATTATTTTTATTTCTGAGAGAACTTTTTACAACATACAGGTGGTCCCCGACTTACGAGCGCCCTGACCTACGAGCGTTCGACTTTACGAGATTATCATAATTAATAAAAATATGAAATAAAAAAAAAAATGATTTTTTTTTTTTTGGGTTTAAATGTTCTTAATTTCATGTGTACAGCACTTTGTTGCAGCTGTGAATGTTTTAAATGGCTTTATAAATACGTAAAGTATCATTATTATCATTTTTTTTAATAATTTCGTGCTTTTTTGAACACTGCCGAGACTGGAACTAATGAATGAACTGGTATTTCGGTACTGCCAGACTGGAACTAATGAATGTAAAATGGCGGAGCCGCCATTTTACATTCATTACTTCCGGTCTCGGTCGGCACTCGGCACTCGGCTTTTGGAGGACTGTTTCTCCCATAAGAGCATGCCTCATACGGATAAATTAACTGGAAACACTCCCTGAACTCTGTGAATGTCTCAGGACTGGAGCAGCAACCGCGATCGCTCCGCCGAGCGCTCCCACAGCGCCGCGCGAGACCAGCAGCTCATGGTATGAGCTAAGCTAACATGCTAAACCGGACCCCACCAGAGCTGTTGCTTCGACAGCCGGCTTTGTGCGATCAGAGGTCCCTGGAGCTCGCCTCGATGTCGGACTGGAAGCCGAAGACATCGGGGGACAACGAGCTAACTTGGAATAACAAAGCCGACAGCATTTTTGGAGATGCAGATAAACCGGAGCTGCGGATTCGGGGGAGCTAATGCTAACAGATGCAGCTGATGGCGGCGCAAGCAGACGGCTTTCGGTAAGTTATTAAAACTTTTTCTGTATGAAGTTAGGATACTAACAGTCCTTTCTGTCTGGACTAGACAGTTGCACTGCACTTTGACTGCACATAGAGCGCGCGGAGGGGGGGGCGAGAGACGACGTGTCTGTCGTGTGAAAACAAAAGGCAGAGAAAAGCACTGTTGTACAGAAAAAACTGTACAGGTATGTGTTTATAGATGAATGTGTGGTGTAATGTGCTAGCTAACTGCTTGTAAATAAAGTGTTGTGCATGTTTAAGGATCAGTATGTACGCTTGTTCAGTCTCATGTTGATAAACGGGTGTGCGCCGTAGCGCTAGCGTCTTTTTTCTATTTGCGAGCAAAGTTCCGGTTTTACGAGATAGCCACTGCGGGCCGTTCCGATGTACGAATTTTTGGTTTACGAGCAACTCATAAGTACGGAACTCGCTCGTAAGTCGGGGACCACCTGTATATAGTAGAAACACCGCATGAACACCGCCGCGGTCTTCAAGGCGCTACATGAGCTGGCTGTCAATCATTTCAGTAGGCGTGTCAGCAAGTAACCAATCAGCGAGCTCAGTTGAGTCCCCTCCGTGCACAGCTGTTCATATTACAACAAGGAGAACGCAAGCGTATAGTTTCTGACATATGCTGAAGCATATCAGCAAAACACATGCGCACAAAATGCGCGCGTAGAGTGGCGTACCTGAGGACGCATGAGTGTATCTCGGGCTTGAACCCTCTGCGTACAGTACGTGCGTACGTACGCGTGAACGGACATACATGGGAGTATACATTGGGCTTTACTCAAAATTTGTTCCTGTACTGCCACCTACTGTTGTGTTATTGTATGCTGCGTCTGGGATGCATACGTGACGTCATTACGTCATGACTTTCAAAAATGGCGCTCAGTAGGCGAAACTGTGTGCGTGCAGCGCGGTTAGCTTCGGATTGGTCATTTGCTGACACCTACTGGATTGATTGACAGGTTGTGTCTTGGATCCGACTCGTGGAAAAAATAATAAACAAGAGCTGTAAAAAAAAAAGTCTCATACGACTTTATTCTCATAATACTACGACTTTATTCTAGAAATTTTATGGGTTTAAAAAAATAATTCTTAGCATGGCAATGTAATTTTTTTTCTTCTCAGCGTGGCCCAAAAGCTCTGTTGTAGTAAACTAAACATGCTCTTACAGGTATTAATTCTGATCATCTAATTTGCTTCCAACACAGCATCGATTTGTGACATCGGCGTCAAACCACCATTTTTGATTGGGGAAAAAGACAGTTTTGTTGATAATTCAATAGGGGCAGTATGGTGGCGCAACTGGTAGAGCTGCTGCCTCTCAGCGAGCAGGTCCCTGGCTCAAATCCAAATCCAGGGGCCTTTCTGGGTGGAGTTTGCATGTTCTCTCCGTGCATGTGTGGGTGTACTCTGGTTTCCTCCCACTGACCAAAAACATGCATGTTAGGCTAATTGGTAACTCTAAATTGTCCCTAGGTGTGAGTGAGAGAGTGAATGGTTGTTTGTCTTTATGTGGCCCTGTGATGTCCCCAGCCCCTCGCACAGTGATTGCCAGTGATGGGAATAACGGAGTTACAAATAAACGGCGTTACAAACGGAGTTATTTTTTTCATTAACGGGTAATCTAAGTAGTTACTAAGTCTATCGTTACAACGCCGTTACCGTTACTTCCACTAAATGGGGGTGCGGTACTTTCTCTTCCGCGCGCTGGCTGTTTGTTTACTTTTTTCCTTGGTGAGGCAGAGGAGGGAGCAGAGGGGAGGAGGGGAGGGAGGGTAGGAGGTAGCAGAGCAGAGGGGAGGGAGGGGCGAAACAATAAGGATGATGCTGATTGGCTAAGTTAGAGTGTCAGTTAGAGGTCAGCCAATCAGAGGGTGAGGTCAGCTCACACACGCTGCTGCAGCTTCAAATCTGCAGAGTCCGGAAGCAATGGCGAGTCTGGAGGAAAAGTTGGCGTTTTCAAATTGGAAATACAGAAACTACTTTACTCTCCTTGAGGTAAAAGGCAAGAACGTGCATGTGAAGTGTACATTATGTCCGGGAGCGAAGTGTACGTCCGTCGTAATCTGATCTGATGAAGCATCTCTCACAACTGCAGGTAATTCAGATTTTCAGTACTGTTTTAAAAGTACTTCATATTGTTAAAACGGTTCTTTTGTTTTTAAGAAAATACTTGAAGAACCAGTTGTGTGAGGGTTTGATTTTATTTTACACTACAGAGTTAAAGCACTTGTTTTAACTGTTTACTTTTATTTATAAGAAAACACTTGAACAGTACAGTGTGTACATAGAGCTTAAAACACAATTGTTATATTATTTTGTTAAACTGTATTTTGTAATGAAGAAAACACTTGAAGTATAGTATGTCAACCAGTCATGTTCTGTTGAGGTGCAGTAAGTATTAAAAGTTTGGTGTTAAGTACCGGTCTTTGCAATTCTACTTTAAATTTGTAGTTATATTTAAACTTAAACCAACCGAACAAACAATAGTTACTTTCCCTGGTAACTAATTACTTTAATAGGGGAGTAATTCAGTTACTAACTCAGTTACTATTTGGAAGAAGTAACTAGTAACTATAATTAATTACTTTTTTTAAGTAATGTTCCCAACACTGGTGATTGCTGAGCACCAGCGACCAACGTGACCCAAAATGGAAGAAGCAGGTAAAAGATAATGGATGGATGGATGATAATTAAATTCAGTTTATTTATATAGCACCAAGTCACAACATAAGTCATCTTAGGGCACTGAACAGAAACATTCACATACATTATAAATGCCAATTACATGTAGTAAAGTTACAGGTCTGTCTTGTAAATCAGTCCTCGAGGCTCACTGAGACAAAGGTTGTTTTTACACCTGATAGTCCGGTAGACTTGGTTCAGTTGGAGACCAATATTCATAACATTTTGTTTACATTTGAGCTGGTGCGTTTGCATTCACACTGCGCTGTGCAGTCGAGCCAACTTGTTTGAACCAACCTGTTCTCCCACTTGCCTGTGGTGGCGCTGCACCAAGAACTACTGAAAGAAATGACACAAAAACCTCTGAAGAAGACACTTCTTCTTCTTCTTCTGGAAATAAAAACAAAAATGGAGTGGCGTCAAATTTTTGTGGTTTTATTTTGTCATTTTTTAACAATGGACTCAGCATAAGTGGAAGATGAGGCATAAAACCATGGAGAATGTTGTTTTTCACACAAGGTGGCTGACGGCTCCATATGAGGTAAGAGAAATGCGCATTTGTTTGCCCTGTGCTGTAGTCCACTTCCTGCTTTTGGAGCAGCCTCAGGTCTGCTTGCATTCACACTGTACTCGAACCGCACTAGAGTTTTCTTCAACCGGACCGAGACTTAGGTTTTTAGGCTGGCCAGAGTTCGTCTTTTTGGTCCGTGACAGAGTTCGATGGCGCGTTCATGCCTCCCCTAACAAACCGGACTTCCTAGGCAAATGGGCTGGAGTTCGGGACAACAGGGCTGGTGTGAATGCACCCTAACTTGAATAAGTAAACTTTGAATGAAAAAAATCTATCTAAGGAAGGAAGCCAGCAGATTGCATTGAGTCTTCATTTCGTCACAGTGAGCTAACACAAAGGCAACAGTGGAAAGGAAAAACTCCCTCATAATAGGAAGAAACCTCCAGCAGAACCAGGCTCAGGACAAGCGGCCATCTGCTTAAACCAGTTGAGTTTGAGAGGACAGGAAGGAGGAACAGACACAGAATAGCAGGTTCAGAATGGAGGCGAGCAGGTCTCTCACTAGGAGGAAAGATTAAAAAAACCATTAAACAGTTACCAATAATAAACAGTTGCAATAGTCCAGCCTAGACATGATAAAAGCATGAACTAAGTGAAGTAGATTATTTCATTTTTATCCCATATATTTCTTCAAATACAGTACATGCAAGAATGTTGTAAGCATATAAACATATGAACTCCCAGCGGATACGTGACTAAATGACCTGACAGCGTCTCCCGAATTGAACTACAAAGTTGCATACACCTATACCAAATAGTCCACGTAAGACTTGTTTTCTAATAACTTACAGTTGCAGAGCCTTTCATTAAATGTTAATATTCAATATACTGTATTCAGCGTCCTGTTGTTTATATGATAATTGACAAAATGAAGACTGTCAATTCACACTAATTTCAACGGTCACCATCTAATTTATGTAATAGTGTAGCACTTATTAAACTATTTAAGATAAACATAAAATAACGGTCCCCCTATTCAAAAAGGGGGACCGTAGGGTGTGTTCCAACTATAGGGGGATCACACTCTTAAGCCTCCCTGGTAAGGTCTATTCAGGGGTTCTGGAGAGGAGGGTCCGTCGGATAGTCGAACCTCGGATTCAGGAGGAACAGTGTGGTTTTCGTGCTGGTCGTGGAACACTGGACCAGCTCTACACCCTCAGCAGGGTCCTGGAGGGCGCGTGGGAGTTTGCCCAACCAGTTTACATGTGCTTTGTGGACTTGGAAAAGGCATTCGACCGCGTCCCTCGGGGGGTTCTGTGGGGGGTACTCCGGGAGTATGGGGTACCAGGCCCTTTGATATGGGCTGTTAGGTCCCTGTATGACCGGTGTCAGAGCTTGGTCCGCATTGCCGGCAGTAAGTCAGGCTCGTTTCCAGTGAGAGTTGGACTCCGCCAAGGTTGCCCTTTGTCACCGATTCTGTTCATAACTTTTATGGACAGAATTTCTAGGCGCAGCCAAGGTGTTGAGGGGATCCGATTTGGTGGCCTTAGAATCACATCTCTGTTTTTTGCAGATGATGTGGTCCTATTGGCTTCATCAGGTCGTGATCTACAGCTTTCACTGGAGCGGTTTGCAGCCGAGTGTGATACGGTCGGGATGAAGATCAGTTCCTCCAAGTCCGAGGCCATGGTCTTGAGCCGGAAAAGGGTAGCGTGCCCTCTCCGGGTCGGGGAGGAGGTCCTGCCCCAAGTGGAGGAGTTTAAGTATCTCGGGGTCTTGTTCACGAATGAGGGAAAACTGGAGCGTGAGATCGATAGGCGGATAGGTGCAGCGTCCGCAGTGAAGCGGGCGCTGTACCGGTCTGTCGTGGTGAAGAGAGAGCTGAGTCAAAAGGCAAAGCTCTCAATTTACCGATCGATCTACGTTCCCACCCTCATCTATGGTCATGAGCTTTGGGTTGTGACCGAAAGAACGAGATCTCGGATACAAGCGGCTGAAATGAGTTTTCTCCGCAGGGTGTCTGGACTCTCCCTTAGAGATAGGGTGAGAAGCTCAGTCATCCGGGAGGGACTCGGAGTAGAGCCGCTGCTTCTCCACATCGAGAGGAGCCAGTTGAGGTGGCTCGGGCATCTGGTTAGGATGCCTCCTGGACGCCTCCCTGGTGAGGTGTTCCGGGCATGTCCCACCGGGAGGAGACCCAGAGGAAGACCCAGGACACGCTGGAGGGACTATGTTTCTCGGCTGGCCTGGGAACGCCTTGGGATTCCCCCAGAGGAGCTGCTCCAAGTGGCTGGGGAGAGGGAAGTCTGGGCCTCCCTACTTAGGCTGCTACCCCCGCGACCCGACCCCGGATAAGCGGAAGAGGATGGATGGATGGATGGATATAATGTAGACCGTTTCATTTACTCTCTAACACCTTAAGTAAACTAAGCAGATGAGCACACACTGCCATCAAAGTTGTTTGTCTTTTTAATAGGACTCATTCTCTGCCCTTTAGACAGCATGTCTCTCAGACAGACATGACATCGCTTCACAACAGCAGCTGTTTGTTGTCTGGAATCAACTACAGACAATCTAACCCTTCACACATATAATAAAAAGGGCTATGGAGTTGCCACATGAGCCACACTGGCCAATGCAATTCCTGTATTTTATTGCTTTTCTGTATTTAATGTGGCAGTAAGTGACGTGCTGTGGATCATGATGTTTAACAGGAGGACGCTCCTTTTTTATACAACTCTGTCCTCCACTCCTTCTTCCCCCTAGTGCCAATTAAACCTGTCTCCGCCAGCATGCCTGGTCTTGTTGCAACAATGTGAATTATGAACAAAAGTGGGAGTTGTGCAGCATGTACAAGAAAAAAGAACGACAATTCTGAAGGCAGGTCAATTCTTGCACTTGTAGATTGGTTTCTATGAAATTTATCATGCTTTTAAATAATACATGTTCTGTAAAAAAATAATAATAAAAAAAAAAATATATATATATATATATATATATATATATATATATTTCTGCAGTGTTTCAAAACATTAAAATGGCTTCTCCTATTAAAACTAATTAAAGGAGAATTCTGTTGCTCAGAGATGTTTAATTTGATTTTACTTGTCTTTACATTCTGTATCTAAGTCTGTACACAATCTTGTCAACCATCCTCATAACACAAAACGTCAAAATGAAAATACAGTATAACAAGTATAAATACTTCAATATACTATATAGTTATCCAAAGCAATAGAATATTAAAAGTTGTTTAGAAAAACAATGTTTTGGGTCAAATTAGTGAATTACTTTGGGATAAAAATAAAACATTTACTGTGTTTTGCTATTCTCTTCATGTGCTGCAAATCTGAATAAACTGATTTTGTCGGCTCTTGTAAACTTGTTTTGAGTCTGAAAACCTGTGTAATTTCATATACCGTACTCATGACCAAATACAGAGATGATTTTTCTTTTTCTGTCCAAAAACTCAGACTCTGAGCCATGGCGTAACAACCAGTGTTTGTATGACTTTTTGCTGTTCTTCAAGGTTGTGTTGAATGACCAACCCACCCATGCTTCTGGAGTGGAATGCTTTTTGAGAAATAAACCAAATGAATGGCTTTCGCTGAGGTTTACTGATAACGTCAAAGTAAATTTCCTGCAAATGACACCTTTAGGTCCTCTGTTGCTGTTAAGCGGATGTTTTGGTTGTACTGTATGTAACTTGGGTCAGCTGAATCCCCCTGGAGGAGGGTGTTACCACGTAACCATAGCCATGTTACCATGAAAGCAAAGATAGGTGGGTTATGATTCAGGGAAAAACAAACCATGTCAGCAGACAACTGGAAAAACAAGCTTCAGCAATCATTGTCACTGGAATAAATGAGCCAAGGTGCTGCTAATACCCTCATATCACACTTGTGAGAGCTATAGGTCTTTTTGATTGCAAAATTATGTTTTAAGTGTTTGCTTTTGGTAAAATAATCAGAAGAAAATTACAAATTCTCAAAATATAATTCATAAGTCTTATAAACAATACATAGTTCCCATGTGACGTCACATCTGGAATTTCCGGGTAGACCCTCATCCGTGGAGGCGGCCGGAGCAGCAGGACAGTCTACTTCTGGATGTGTATTTTTCACGTTGTTTTTTTTGTTAATTTCTAATTAATTGCAATGGTTACTTCATGTTGGGTGTTCCAGTCGGGTAGACGTTTGGGCAACGCGCAGGTTTCACTTAATCAAAAAAAAAGTAAACGTGAAGGATTTATCTCATCGGAGAAGCTCACAGCAGCCCCATCGCTCTCTGACTGCTCGGATCTGCTCAGAAGACGTCGTGCTTTTGGCCGGTAAACAAAATATTCTACATAAATCATTTTGTGAAACAATGTCAGAACAATGTTAGAGTACAACTGTCTGTGTGTTAGAGCTGTTTTTTTTTTTTCATTATTTAGCAGCACCGTCTTGCTGTGTGTAGCTTAGCATGTCGCTAACGCGACAACGGCCTCTTCATGCCTGGACAACGGTCTCGACCGGCGGGGAGACCGCCCCAGTGGGGGAAGGAGGACGGGAGCCAAGTCGTGCGGGCGACGCGTCGGTCCCATGGGACGTGCCCCCGCGGCCGCGACGGATCCACGCCGTCCGACCTACCTGAGCTCGCCGCGAGCCTCCGTGCGACGGACCCTCCGCTCCGGATGCTAACGCGACATGCTAACTTCCAACACGGTAACACTCAAAGTGCTGGTCCTGGTCCGTGTTGAGCCTGGACTTTTTTTGGCTGTGTGTTATTTTAGTTAAACCTTTATTTAGCTGGTTAGATATGATTGAGACAGTTTACACATCTTTTTTGGATTTAAAGCTGTGAAGCTCCTCGGTGTGCGCTCCTCGTAGTAATTAAATAATTAATGATATCAGAGTAACTACTTGATGACAAGTTGTCCGCTTCGTCTGCCATGATTTCTTTCTCCAACTCATTCAACTCTGACCACTGCCATTTTGCTCTTGTGCCTTGGTGAAGCTAGTAATGTATTTAGCTGTGGTAGCTCGAGTCTGTTTGTCCGCCATTTCTGCCTTTACGGGTGGCGAAAAACCCGGTATTGCGCAATACTCGTCACGTGTGTGGGAACTATGTATTGGAACTGAAGCAACAACTGATAAATACCTACACTTCCTGTAAACATCTTTACAGTCATCAGACTACGGTACACATTTCCAGCTTCTTGTTGGTTAAAAAGTTAAAAAGACATCCAATAAAAAACTGACTGTCAAATTTAAATTCTCAACTTTATATTTATACTTTGTGGTTGTTTCATTTTAAACATGAGTTATGATTTTAAAATCACAGTTGCAAGTCTTAAAAAAATATGTATGACACATGAATAGTAATTTACTCAAGTTAATTTAGGCAAAAAGAGTTGTTTTAAAATGTTGTGTTGTGACCTTCCTACATACAGTATTTCTTGCCTTTCCTACATATTCAATTAAAAAATACTCTATTTATCCCAAAGGGAAATTAATTTATGAATTGTTGTGTTGTTATCACTCATCATCCTGGTTTCATTCAAGTATTCAAGGGGGTAAAAAAGATAAATTTAAATTTGTATGCCTCTTTTGTGACTGTCTATTGTTGTCGTCGTTACTCACTGTTGTCATCACTCTTTAGAAATCAGGTTTCTCTTGTCAATGAGTTCCCGAGGTTCAATGGGATTAACCTGTCTAAATAAAAAAAAAAATCTAAAATAAAGGTTGAGTGAATGAATGAAAAAAGTTGTTAGATGCTCGCTGTGGACAGGAAAGATCTCCTGCAGCGAATCAGAAGAAATGGCTACAGATCAGTCCACCCAGATACAGCTTGCTGTCAGATCCGGCGGGCCTCTCGGTCCTCCTGGGCAACAGGACTGCCTGAATACCGGGCAGAATTCCTCCATGAGCAGTGGTCACTCCTCCCAGCAGTCTGCTGAGCTCCTCGTCACCACGGACAGACAGCTGAAGGTGCCGGGGAATGATCCTGGTCCTGTTGTCATGAGCCGAGTTTCCCACCAGTCCAGGATCTCGGCAGTCAGGTATGAGCACTGCCAGGTTGGTGGGTATTCGTCCACTGAACCTCCTTTACAACTCATTTGGGAATTGGGGGCTGTAGCTGAGGTATTTGAGCTTTTGAGATGTTACTCCGTTGCTCCTGGTTGTTAAAAAAACTCCTTGTTGTCACGGTTACGCATAATAGCAAATGCCCAAAAGTAAAAATTTCCAATAAAAATCCTTCCAGCTGCACAGCATCTGATACCAGAGTAAATAATCATCCGGAAAAAGTGATTTACATCCAGAAAAAAGAGGAACTAAAGTTTTCAAACGCAATAAGTCAAAATGAAAGTACTCCAACATGCAGCCACCAGAGCGGAGAACAGAATTGCTTTATTATTATTTTTTTGCCCTTTTTTTTTTGGAGTTATTAATTATGTTTTGGAGTTGATAATTCTTAATTGCAAGTTTTTGCTCATCAATTATTGGGGGTAACGTTAGACTCACTCCTCAAAAGTCCAGTAATTTGTACAGAAATAAAACATGTTGGTTTTCAGGTTTTTAAACTTGAGTCTCAGTTTTTTTGTTTTTCTAGACAAGGGATTCAACTTGTTTTTACACAAACTGAACCGGAGATAAGACACTAGTCTATAACCATCTCAATAAAAGGTTACTGGATGTTTTACTGTGATGCTTCTGTTGTAAGACTCTTGATTTGTGGAAAAACAGATGGGTGACCTCTGAACAAACTGGCCTTGAATTGGTTTTAAAACTCACTGCTCTCCATTTAATGAGCAGCAGAATAAAACTACAGGTGGTCCCCGATTTACGAGCGCTCTTACTTACGAGGTTCCGAATTTACGAGGTTATCATATTTAATAAAAATGTGGGGGAAAAAAAAACATTTTTTTTTGTGTTTAAATGTTCTTAATTTCATGTGTACAGCACTTTGTTGCAGCTGTGGTTGTTTATAAATAAAGTATTATTATAATTACAGTACAGTGCATAATTATTAAATTTTAAGCCGATTTACAAAGTCTTGCGGCAGTTTCCGCCAGTTTTCGGCAGTCAGTCAGTTTTTGGCAGTGCCCACGAATTGAGCCAGTTAGCTCCAGTGTCCAGTCTCGTAGCTCCATCAGACAGACGGCTTTGTTCGATCAGAGGTTCCTGCGCTCGGATACATGATCTGGAGCTGAACGGTGGTTTTGTGGAGGAATGATGGGCGAAGCAAAACGACACTGTTGACCGCGTGAAGCTGCAGACAGCGAACCGGACTGACTGGATTAGCAACGAGCTAACATGAGCCTCATAACTGCAGCCTCGTAACTTTCTGAGAGCCGGCTTTGTGCGATCAGAGGTTCCTGGAGCCTGCCTCAATGTCGGACTGGAAGCAGAAGATATCGGGGGACACCCAGCTAACTTGGAATAACAAAGCCGACAGCCTTTTTGGAGGTGCAGCTAAACCGGACTGCCCGGAGATGTCAGGCCTGGAGCAGCAGCCCCACCGCGCCGCGTTAAGGCAAGCTGCGGACTGGATTAGCAACGAGCTAACATTAACCTCGTAGCTTCTATCCGACAGCCGGCTTTGTGCGATCAGAGGTTCCTGGAGCATGCCTCGATGTCGGACTAGAAGCCGAAGATATCGGGGGACACCCAACTAACTTGGAATAACAAAGCCGACAGCCTTTTTGGAGGTGCAGCTAAACCGGACTGCCCGTAGCTGCGGACTCGGAGGGGCTAGGCTAAGAGGTGCAGCTAAAGGCGGCACGCGCAGACGGCTTTCGGTAAGTTATTAAAACTTTTTCTGTCTCCAAATGTATGAAGTTAGGATACTAACAGTCCTTCCTGTAAAGGGTTTGGACTGCGTGGTGCTACAGAAAGCTGCGAAGCTCGGACGTAAAGCAGCGAAGCTCACGCAACGGAGCGGAGGCAAACAGACGACAGAAGCTGCCGCTCAAATTAAGAAATTAATTTTTTATATACATTATGCTCTTTTAAAAAGTGTTAGAATAGGCATTACCGCACACTTACGTGTATCAGTGGCGGCTGGTGCGGTATATATATATATATATA
>JBBPBX010049900.1:0-11541 GCA_038048925.1 Garcialebias charrua | reverse complement strand
TATATAGGTAGTCCCCTATTTATGAGATTTCGGCTTACGAGATAGTCGGAGGAACGGAACTCGCTCGTAAGTCGGGGATTACCTGTATAATCAAATAAAAACTTTGGTCTGATAAGTATATTTTAGCATAGATTCAGCAGCTAGAATCCATAAACCTTAAAGACAGCCAGCCATCAATGCAACTATAGATATTGGTCAGAGATATTTTTAATTTAATAAAAGCATTTCTAACATGTGTTTGAATATCTCCACCATCTTCTTACATTGAGTTTTTGTTCAACAAACTTAACTTATTCAACAAACTTTTTTCCCTTAGAATAATTCAGTTACCTCCACTGACATGTTTTCCATCATCCAGCAGAAGCTACAGTCCATCACAGTTACTGAAATGGAAAAATAAAAACTCAGTACAGTATACCAGTAAATCCAGTGAACGCCTCATCATATGTCCCAAGGAGCAGATCAGCTCGGCTCATCAACTGGTGACAAGTTTATGTTTGTGTGTGCATGTGTGCAAGAGAGACTGTGTGTCAATGCTTTTATTGTTTTGTAGAGGAGACAAACGTACAAAAAAGAGCGTACACAAAGGGACTCAGACACCTTGCTCTCTGAGGAATGCTTCTCCAGGATAAAATCTGAAAGATATGGGGGCTGCTCAACTAAAATAAATCTTACGACCGAAGGAAAATAGGTCAGAAAACAAAAACAAGAAGTGACAGAACGCCCAAGTAAAATACATTTTGCGCTCGCCTCTCTGTTTGTTAGGCGGCAGGAACTCCAGTTTCAAGGATTTTGCTGTGTCTGCAGACTGAGCTGCATATCTGCACTGTCACAGTGAGATGAGGTCAGGGCAGTGTGGGATTATCATGTGCTCCAGTCAGGGTGTGTGTGTGTGTGTGTGATGCCCTCAGCTGGTAGCATCCCAACATGTTAATCACTGTCAGATCAGTCTTTCATTATTTTTTTTATCTCTTTTCTTCACTCTTTTATTCTGCCGTTACGTTAATATGTGTAATAATAATTTATTTCAGATTATTCAGTCTGGTTATATAGTCATAACCTTCATTGTAACATCTAATCTGTCAGGAGGGGATTATTTAATTGCTTAAACCTTATTTCAGTATTGCTAGATCAGTAGTTCCAGATTATTGGGAGACTTGTTAGCACAAATGCAAATATAACCCACCCCCACCACTCTTAAAAAAATACATAAATAAAAATATATTCAAGCAATAAAATAAAACATGTTCTGTTGATTTGACTTGTAGCAATAAATATTTAAAGTTGCAAGCTTTTCATCAGATTATTATTATTATTTTCAGTTTTCTGTCTTCGATGCAATCATAAGCATGGAAGTTCAGCCACAAATGACTGAACAGAGTGTTTGTTGTTTGGGGAAATATGATCAGCAGGATTCCATTCCTCCTCCTGTTCCTTATCAGGGCTGACACAGCGGACACACACACAACCGCCCAATCACATTTTTAGATGACATTGTGCAAATTGAGCTCTTTTTCTACTTTTATTGTGTTCCTCCCAAATACTCTTATTATATTCACATTTTACAACATTGTGTTACATTTGTTTTGGGATTGTTTACTGAACTGCATGTAAAGTGTCTTGCAGCAGAACACATTTAACTACAGTAATAGGTGCAAATAAAAGTATGAACCTAACAATTCCAAAGCAAATCAGAATGTTAACTTATAATACAGTGTAATAATTAAAACCCTTGCTGGTTCTGATCTGTGTGGAGTGACATCAGTAATCAGTAACTTACCTGCAGTAGAAATTGATCCGTTTGAACGATCAAGTAGGAAATCTGGGAAAGTCAAATGATGCGAGATATTAAATTGATCTAAAATCCCCTCCAGTCTCAAAGTTTATAGTGGGTTTTTCCATCCATCCATTATCTTTTACCCGCTTCTGCTTTTTTTGAGTGACAGGATCACTGGCGCCCATGACCAGCCATCACTGTGTGAGCGGTGGGGAACATCCTGGACAGGTCCAAGTCCATCACAGGGAGACAGAGACAAAACTCACACCTAGGGACAGTTTATAGTTATCAGGCAGCTTAACATGCATGTTTTTTTTGTCTGTGGGAGAAAACCCACGCATGCAGCGAGAGACCCAACCCTCAGCTGAGCCGTCATGCCATCTTAGTGGGTTATTCAACTTTTTATTTACCTTTTCTTTTCTTTGGAGGATTTATTTTGCACAAAGAAGCTACTTTTACACTAAACAACTTAAATGTGTTAGCAGATGTTTGAAGCCACTAAGTTACTGGCAAAAAAACCAATGTAGACACGTTCCTGTTTTTAGTATTCTACATCGCCTTACAATCTAGTTGCTTTTGTTTCATTTTTCTTTGTTAATACCATTTTCTTCATTTATTCTTCTAAATTTACATTATTTTATGATTGGCTACTGTTGTCTTTGTTATCCACTGCTGTCATCACTCTTTGTTAAAAATTCAGGTCTCTCTTGTAAATGAGTCTTCGAGACTCGAGACTAACCTGTATAAACAAAGGTTGACTGAATTTATCATCAGTAATTATTCAAAATAAAATGTGGTGCCAATCAAAATGTGTTGAGCAGGCAGAGAAACATTTGGATGTAAATTTAATACAGTGGCTGATTTCCATCAGATGGTGTAGATCAGGGCTATTCAACTAAATTACCGTACTTTGGGGGCCACAGTTATTGAAAGCCAAGATCTCAAGGGCTGGACATCCCGCAGTTATTCTCAATAAGTAAAGTTGTTTAACCAGGGGCGGCCGGCCAATAGGGGGCGCTAGGGCGCCGCCCCACTGGAACTTCTGGACCATTTTACATTGAAGACTTTAAAAAAAATTGATAAAAATGAAATAATAAAATAAAAATATTTTGAAATATATGCACATATGTTTTTAGTTGTGTAGGATACATATTTTATGAGTAATGATGAGTTATATTGTTTGTTTCAAAAAACGTTTTTTGATTGGTGACGCATTTCCTGTTTTGGGGGCGCAGGGAGCTTATCCATAGACTGTCATTAATAATGGCGCATGCGCAGTTAATCCACGACGTTACAAAACAATGGGAAGATGCTTGGCACAGTTTTTACCGCCCTGAACACGTCCAGTGAGCTCTACCTACCGATCGCGTGTTTCCGGCCGTCTATTTTATGAATTTTTTTATTTGTCTGGGAAATTAGCTGTGCAGTCAGTGTTTCAAGCAGGCTTGCTCAGGTAAGTTTTTAATCATTGAAAGCCCTTTATCTAAAGGGCTCTACATCTCTTTATCTAATGTCTACAGTGCATTTCTGACTGATATGCCTCTCAAATTTTAGATGGCTGTTTGTGATAAAAGCCTTCAGCTGACTGTTTATTCTAAAAGTGGCAACTGGTAAGTTTTTTTTCTTTGTTTGTTTGTGGAGTTAGGTTGCCAGCGCAGGTTATTGTACAGTACTGTATTGGACTCTGATGGCTACATTTATTTTAATTTGCTTATAAAAAATGATCAAACATTAATAATTTTATATACTAAATGTCACTTGTGGTGTTTTACTATTTCTTAACACTGTATTGATCTGGAGAATGAAAACAAAGCCTCTTGCAAGTAGAAATGCAGAAATGTTTTAATCTCACTTATTTTCCTTTCTATAATTTATATATAATTTATTTATTTATTATATTTTTGTTTGTTCTTTGTTGTTTTAGTGAGTCAAATTGGTTCTTCTCATCCTGAGCATTTAATTGTTCTGTTGACCTTGTATTAATCTGCATTTGATTAAAAAAAACTATTTGAACTTGGGATTTTTTTTTCATTTTGGAGAAATAGCCCCACCGGTGGACATTTCAGGAGCCGCCACTGGATATCAGAGAACAATTTATACCCGAATGAACAAAAGACTAAGGTTGTGTTGTTTAGGTGAAGTGATTCTTCTATGGTCCACATTGTTGTCCTTATTTTAGTTTATGTGTGAAGAGCAAAAACACACTTACAAGTTGCACAAGACAAAAAAATTGTCCCATAGTAGAATAACTGGGTCAGTAAAAGCAATGCACAAAGCATAAATTGGTGTTGTACATGAGAAGGGGTTTAGAAGAAAGAAGAAAAAAAAACCTTCATGTTCAACGAATGAGTGGCCTGTGCAAGTCTAGCCCAAAACAAGGCCTCACTTAAATAAGGTGGTTAATTTTTCTTCTAAAGAACACTGTAATAAAGTTAAAGTGGCTTTCAGGGGTTAAATGAAATAGTTACATATCCTAAGATTTAAAATAGCATTTCCTAATGTGTTCCTTACAGTTCTTGATAACTGAATGGACTGAATAAACCCTGATGAGTAGCAAGTAAAGTTCCTGCATGTTTTGGTCCATGTTACCTTTGAGAGAGATACATTACGATGAGTATCCTGGAATAAATTGTGAATTTCATGTGGTGTGATTCACTGTAAAGAAATTGGTAATGGCATGCTAAACAAAGCCACTTCTGTTTTCCATGTTTGTTTTGCGAGAAATTGCACTGTTATACCAAACTGAAACATTTTTTGAGAGGATTAAAAAACACAGGATGATCAGTCGGTACAGATCTTGACAACCCAGTGAAGCTGGGTTTGGAAATTAATCTTAAAATTTCAATATAGAACTTTTTTGTATAATAATATCAAGACTTATCAAGACTGGTAGATTATAATATTTTATCAGTTATGTATAGGGCTCAGAATAACACATTACCTTTAAATATCCAAATGCATTTTGTTAAAAGACAAAGTTGTTATAATCTCAAGGGAACAGAGATACAGTATTTGTAATAACAAAATTCAGACCTAGTTTGAAGGGATGGTCCACCTCAATCCAGGGAATTAGATTATGGAATGGTTTTGAGAATGAACTTAAAAATGCCAAGTCAATGTGTACATTTAAGAAAATGATCAAAACTAAATTGTTTAAAAAATATATGAAGTAGCGTAATGTATATTGTATTAGTTAGAAAATTAGAAAGAGTTATTCATTTTGTTCTGTTACTGGAAGATTAATATTGTTTGAACTGATTGTTTGAAAAAGGGGCAGATATAATAAGATTTTTTCTTCTTTCTGCTACCTTTCATTTTTTTACATTTTGTACGTTATCATTTATGGGATTGTTTTCTATTGTGTTCTTTTTGTTTAAAAAAATGAACAAATTTAATCAACATAAACATAAACATAAACTTAAGAAGGGTCTGCTTACACACTGATAGAAATAATCTATTTTCCATTGATTAATTTGCTTGTTATAAAAACCAGCTTTTTTTTCTCAAAATAAGACAGGTGTCAAAGTGGTGATTTGACCCTGTCTCAGACTGCATGTCTCATGCCTTACTTTGTTGGGGAAATTTGAGCTTAAGTAACTTCATCCCTATTTATACACAACTTTCAGTCAGCACTTAGTCCGGCAGTCTAGATAACACTTGAATGAACCTTCTCTCATGGGTGTTTTTTTTTTCCTCTCACTTTTTTGTCTGGGTTTATAAAAGCATTTGCAAATGGACATATTCAAAGCTGAGGGATCTCAAAATCTCAAAGTTTCTTATCTACATTAGACACTGTTTATTTGAACAATATTACCAATACATGTTTTCAAACTGGCTAGAGTTTTTACATTTTTTATTTTGTTCTATAACTCTGAAGATTTAATTTCATTGTATATCACTTCTTTCATTTACTTTTATTTTCCATTCAACCTTTATTTATACAGGTTAGTCGCATTGAGCCTCGATGACTCATTTACAAGAGGGATGTGATTTTAACAAAGAATGATGACAACAGTAGACAATCATAAAAGAAAGCATACAAATTGGGAAAAATAAATGAATGAAAATTATACAAAAAAAAAAAAAACCCAGCTACAATATAAAGCGATATAAAAAACTGAAAGTTATGCACCATAACTCATGTTCCCTGAAGGAAGGGAACGAGGTGCAACATACTTGCTATGGGAATTGCGCCCCGCGCGATTACCTGAAGGAATATACTCACGCCTTTACGGCTAGGGGCGTCACCGCCGCGCCAGAGGCCCCGCCCTCTGGGTACTTAAGCGGCTTGCGCCCCTCCATCTTTCTCCAAAATTGCACTTCACCGAGCTTTCAGCATTGAAAAGGGCCAGATATGTTGCACCTCGTTCCCTTCCTTCAGGGAACATGAGTTATGGTGCATAACTTTCAGTTCCCTTTCAGTCTGGTCTCTCAGTGCAACATACTTGCTATGGGAACGTAATCCATTCACACCCTTGAAATGCTCAGCAAAGTGCATGTGAAGTAAACATGAGGGAGACCATATGTTGTGTCTTTAAACACATATAGTGCCACCCAGATGTAACTAAAGGATTTTAACAGGGGTCAGTATTAAGCTGACCTCTTTATCCTTAATTAATCTACTTATTCAGATTGAATAGTAATTTCACGGATTCTTTTCTTTTTCAGTTTACCCAATATTTCTGTGATCTTTATGATGGATAAATAAACAGAGCTATAGAGTGACAATGGACACGTTAACTTAGTTGGTATGCCAGGCGACACTACCATTTATTTAAAATAAATCACTAAATTAACACCATTACACTTGATTGACATGATTTCACTTTCTTTCAATTTAATACGTCAGCACACTTAAATTACACAACAGACTTCAATACTGGATGTTAACATATTTAGTCTGTGGGCTCTTTAGCTTAAAATAGTTTCCAGCTTAGATTGAGAGAAAAAGATAGGAGGAAGATGGGAGATGGTTTAAAGGAAATTATCTTGAGCATGATACCAAAAGTGACACTTCCATCCGACTTCTGCTAAAATCCAGGTACGTTTTGTAAACAGCTCTTTACCTTTCGACGACGAGTCTGATAAAGAAATGACACCAGCCTTCAGATGCACAGAGTCCTTTAGTCCCAGCACGTCCAAAACTGGTTCTAGTTTACGTTTCAACGTCTCCTGGTTTCCGCTTGGTCATCAGAGAATATGTCAGCTCCTGGCCTCTGACTTCAAGATAAACTTATTCCAGGAAGGAATAAACAAAGTTTTGAGCTTACGCTCGTTCGAAGTGGACCTATAACAACATGTTATCAGTCCCAGCTGGATGACGAGTCCTTAGCGCGTGACTGGTGGTCATTCAGCTCTTTGGGAAGGTTCACATCTCTTTTGAAGCTCCCAGAAACTCTGAAGCGTTCAGCAAAAGTTAGAACTTAAAAAGATCATGAGATGAGAGATGAGACTTGTGTCTCTTTCATTGGTCCGTGGACCAGTCGAGCAATTCACTTGCCGTTATCACGACCCAAGGTTACAGCCCGAGCAGAGGGAAATTGTTTAGGAAAAGACAGAGCAGCTGGAGCCCTTTTCATGAGAAACAACGGATTAAACTGTCTTCTTATTTCTAAACAAAACAGTCTGGTCTCTCTGACCCGAGACTTCACCTTTAACACAGCAGTGAACACCGTTTAACTCTTACAGAATAACACAGCTTAAAAGCACACATCATGAAAATGACAAAAGTTATTCTTTTGATCACATCAGCCTAAAATCAAAGATAGAAATAGTCTCTTTTGGTGACTATGTTCTCAGATTACAGCTAATGGAATGATTTTGTGGTAAATGTCTTGCTTTACTGAGAGGTCAGTAAAGGTCATCTCTGGAACAGTTCAAAAGCACACAGGTTATCAAAGTGGACACGCCCATGTCCATTACATCTCCCCCCTTTTGGAAGTCATCGCCAGTCCTTGGGGATGAGGTCCAACACGAAAGGAAACCTTGAACTGTCTCTGATCTTGAAGTAATCCAGCAAGTGGAAAAGAAAAATCAAAATTATAATCCCATAAAGTTTTTTGGAACTTCCATACTGTTCGGAGGTAATCCCATTGCGAAAAGCTTTAAATCCCTTGGAAAACGGAGTCTGTTAACTCTTGGAAAACAAAGTCTGTGATCCTTTGGAAAACAAAGTCTTATAATCCACAGCGGTAATTCCACAGCAGTAATTCCACAACGATTAGTTTTGTTGATTGATCAGCAACAATTGTTTTCATAATCAGCATGTAGAGGGGATCCCTCGATTGACGCAGAGGAGGCGACCCTTGGATGGAGGTTGAAGACCAAGCGTTGGAGCTGCAGGTCCCCACATCGAAGGTTGTTGGCTGGTTGGTTTCCAGTCAGTGCCACTCTGGTTCTATGTGTCATGCAATTATGTGGTTTTTTAGGTGGGCTTATGATTGGGATTTTACATTAGCCTTACCTATATGCACCTGGTATGTAAGCTATCATGGTTTAGATCAGCTACAATTACCAATTAAGGGGTGGATCAATTCTGTAAAATTAGATATAGGGATCTGTACCTATAAAATTTTGGAGGGCTTCTGTAACGAAGGCCTCTAATTCCAAACTATTCCTCCATTCATTACTTAGTTTAGGTTAAACTAAAATAAAAATGAAATATAGTTTGATCTAAATGTCTGTTGTCTTTTAGACGAACGACGTAGGATTTGGTATTCCTAATAAATTTTGAAGTCTATGGCGAGACTCATCAAAATGAATAGACAATCTAGAATAGAAACGATCGAATCGGTTCAATTTAGAAATTGTGAGACCAGTGTAGTTTATGGTACCTTGAGTAGCTTTAAACTACATTGACTCTTCGACGATTGAGATTTAACAAAACGAACTGCATGTTGGCATAGTTAAATCCATATCATTCATTAACCAATGTTAATACAAAACCTTTTTGGCTGGGAGTGTTCAGAACCAAACAATATCTCAACTAATGACAACAGTAATGACTAAACAACAAGGAAACAACGTTTCACTGCTTCGACACACTCTTGTCGTCAGATTCCAAAGTGCAACACACAAGAAAAACAGGTCTCAACTTTATGACCGAGGTCAAATTAAATCTCGTGGATTTAAACGGTTGTTAAGGTTAGTTTTTTGTTGTGGGTTTTAGGCTTAGCGTTTCTAAGTTCAAATTGGACAATGCGACTTATAGGGTGGAAATACGGTAGTTTAAACCTGATTAGTTTATTTACTAACTTGTGTTTGGACGACCTTATTATCCCATGAAGTCGGTGAGTTTGTGAGATCTTTGTCTTTTGTGGAGTCATTGAACGCCTTGTAAGGTTTGATCTGATTTCGATGTACCCATTTAGCAATTGGCTCTTTGCGGCCTTTGCTGATTTTGATTTCGTAGACGACTGAGGACACTTTGTCTGTTATCAGATGAGGTCCAGTCCACCTGGGCATTAGTTTGCGGGCGAGAGTTCCGGTCTCGGACCCTCCTTTCCCGGTTGCTGGGGCGAACGTATAGTACCAGACTCTGTCTCCCACTTGGAGTTCATTGTGAGAGGCCTTCTGGTCATAGTACGCCTTGCGTCCTTCAGCGGACCTTTCCAGGTTTTTCTGGGCGAAAGCAAAAGTGTTTCTGAGGTGTACATTCAAATCTTTGTCTTTGGCATGGCCTAACATCACCCCCCTTTGGTCATGGGGGACCACGAACACAGGTGAGGACGTCCGTCCATGGGCACAAGTTAGGATGCCACCGTTTAGTTTAAGCTGTTCGCGCAGCTGAGAGAAGACGGTACACAGGAATCGTTTAGGTTTTGGCCAACGTATCTTCTTACGTTTACCTCTTTCCGTGTAATTCAGGTGTGTCACAACCGTCGGCGCAGTCGCAGGTGTGTCTGATTGTACAGACTGCGACGGGTCACTGTCGTTGTGTGTGTCTTCCCACTTCTTGACTGAAGAGGTGCTCTTTGAGTCTGTAAGAACTATGTCATTTCTGAGTAGTTCTAGACACAAATGTTCCTGAACCAAGGTTTCATCGAAAGCTTGGCTGATAGCCGATTTACCTGTCCCAGGGGACAGTACAGCAACCTCGGTGTGGGGTCCTTGGATCTCCACACCTTTCTCTACCTGTGGTAGGTAATGTGAGTTTGCCCCCTTCTTGTCTGATGAGGGGTCCTCGTAATCTGCAACAATGATGTCCAAGTGACTGTCAGCGTTTGGTTGACTGTCATTTTCTGGACTCAGATGCCCTTGAACCAAGGTTTCATTGAAAGCTTGGCTAATTGCCGAATTACCTGTCCCAGAGGACAGTACAGCGTCTTCGGTGTGGGATCCTTGGATCTCAACACCTTTCACTACCTGTGGTAGGTAGTGTTCAGTGAGTGCTGAATGTGTCAGCTCGCAGAGGAGGTTCTCTTGTTGGGCCAGAGTCTGGTCCAACTGTTGAGTCTCTTCTGTCTCACCTGTAGTTGAAGGTTCACTTACCGGGCTCTCGTCCTCGGATGAGGTGTCCCGTGTGTCCTTTGCGGTACCTGCGGTTAGGCAGTCTGTATCACAACTAGGAGGCACTTTTATTGGCAGGGGTTTTCTCACTGTGCTCCACATTTTCCGTCGACCATAATCTATAATCGCGTTGAAGCGGTTTATAAAATCTTGGCCAACCAAAAATGGGAATGAGTCAAGTTTAGACACGTACACCGGGTGGCGTAGTGTCATTTCGCCAATCTGCATGTGAACCATAGCCATAGCTGTTAGGGTTGTTCTCGTCTCTGCGAGACCCTGTAGCTCAATAGCACATTTCTCAAAGGGTATTTGCCTGTCAACACCGTTAGCGGCGGTCCTCAGCTCCTCGAACAGCTTGGCCGACATAATAGTTATATCAGAACTGCCATCCAGGAGGGCTTCACGCTCAAGGACACCTTCCAGTGTGATAGGCAGGTAAGCTTTCTTAGCCACCCCCCTTTGTATAAGGTTACACAGAAACCTCACAGGTCTTGGCACACGTTTCCGTTCACGTGTGACTCTGTCTGTGTACTCATGTTCACTGTCAGCCTCTTGTTGGCTGTCAGCCTCATGACCTTCAGGAAGTTGTTGACTATCAGCAGTTTGTTTGCTGTCTTTGTCATCAACTGTGTGCTCTGAGTTATCAAAGACAAGGTCACTCATTGTCCCAGTTTGGTCATCCTCTGTATCATTCAAGTTTTCAAACAACCAACTTACATCCACCACCTCATCAGAGCTTGGAGGTTTGATGCCTTTGTTCTGGAACGTTTGCGACCTTTTGCATGTCTCGGAATGTGTCATCCGAGGTGCAGGTCCACGTCTCAGGGGTCCCTTCCGGGCCCACCCTGGTCTTGGGCGTCCTGTAGAGCTAACACCCACCTTTAGTTGTTCTTTAGTTTGAAAATCTTGTTTAATCTCGCCTTTTTTAGGACTGGAATCCAGCTCCAGCGAGTGGGATTTGACCGCTTCACCTGGGGACACCTGTAAGGGTGTTTTGATTAGCATGTTAGCTTCAAATGCATTTATAGCACACTGTTTTATTTCTTCCATGGTTTGCTTTTTTGGAATAATCATGGTGAGCAGCTGAAGTCTTATCTCAAAGACGAGATGGAAGAAGAAAGACCACTTAAAGTCTTCATCTTCTTCCATGCCTGGTGTATATTTATCACCAAAATGAGCTTTAAGAAGCCTGTCGTAAAACATCAGAGGATGTTCACCTGCTTCTTGCCACACGTACCTGTCAACTGAGCAGTCAC
>JBBPBX010049898.1:10173-25182 GCA_038048925.1 Garcialebias charrua | reverse complement strand
CAGTGACTGCTCTGAATGACTATTGGCCAGTGGCACTCACCCGATAGTAGCTAAATGCTTCGAAAAACTGGTCATGACCCACATCAAAACAACCATCAACATCAACGAGGACCCTCACCAGTATGCATA
This sequence comes from Garcialebias charrua, assembly GCA_038048925.1. Lineage (NCBI taxonomy): Eukaryota > Metazoa > Chordata > Actinopteri > Cyprinodontiformes > Rivulidae > Garcialebias > Garcialebias charrua. The sequence continues at coordinate 25,053 of JBBPBX010049898.1, read as the reverse complement.
CTGTGAGAACCAATCAACAGAGGATGCCATCTCCTCTGTGGTCCACACTGCTCTCACCCACCTGGAACAGGACGCCCGTATGTTCTTTCGGACTTTACATCCAGTCAGATTTGTTCCGTCTCAAACTTGTCCTAAATGCTGATAAAACAAAAGGGATGTTTTTTTCAAATAGGAAGGCGGTTCCAGCAGATCCTCCTCTGATTTTATCTTCAAATGGTGTCCCTATTGAGTTTGTTGATTCCTATAAATATCTGGGTATCCTGATCCATTCACATCTCTCTTTTAAACTCCACGTGGAAAACCTAGTGAAGAAACTGAAAGTTAAACTGGGTTTCTTTTTCAGAAACAGATCATGTCTAACACTGAATGTTAGGAAACGCCTTGTATCTGTGACTTTCCTTCCCTCCATTGATTACGGTGACATTCTCTACATGAATGCTCCTACAAGCACCCTGCGGATGTTGGATGTTGTCTATCATGGTGCACTAAGATTCATAACTGGCTGTGATTATCGTACCCACCACTGCACCCTGTATTCACTGGTTAACTGGACATCATTAACCTCACGCAGACTCTTCCACTGGTACATTTTCATCTTTAAATCACTTCTTGGTCTGCTGCCCTCATACATCTCCTCCTACATGTCTTTGCGTGAGTGCAGCTACAGTGTGCGCTCTCAGGACATGATTACCTGCAGTGTTCCGTCAGTGAGGACTGAACTTGGAAAAAGGGCCTTCTCCTACTCTGCTCCTGCTTCATGGAATATCTTACAAAAAGATCTGAAGCTCTCGACCTTGACTTCTCTAAATGGTTTTCAGAATCTGTTGGAATCCTGGCAAAAACCAATGCAGATTTGTCCCTGTCTTTGATTTTATACGTCTACCTTATGTTTTGCTCGTTTTTTGATACTTTGTTTAAAAAAAATAAAATAATTCTTTCTTTTGTTTTTTCTCTTTTTTGTTTTCTATTGTTTATTGTTTGTTTATTGTTTATTGTTTATGGACATTCTACCATTGCTGTTCATCGTTCTTTAGTTTTAGCAGGTCGCTTTCGTAAATGAGCCCATGAGGTTCAATAAGATTTACCTGACTAAATAAAGGTTGAATGAATGAATGAACATCTGCCTTCAAAATCATGATCCACAGCTGTGGTGGAATGCATCACAAACTATGATGAGTCCAGCTACAAGCAGGAGGTGGAACACCTGGAGAGCTCGTGCAAGGAGAATAACCTTCACATTAGAGGTGGGCGATATGGCTCGAATATTATATCGTAATATTTCAGAGCATCCTGACGATAACGATAAATTTCGTGATATAACCCAAATAAAAAAAGAAAGAAATCAGTTATTTATTTGACAAAATTAACTTAACATGTTGCTTTGCAGTATTATAATTTTTTTTTAAAACAACGGGTAATTTTACAGAAATTAATTTATTTAGTAAACTATTCAGTCTCCAAGTACTGTATACAGGGAACCCCCGACCTACGAACGAGTTTGGGACCTAAGAACCGTTCGCAGCTCGATCCGTTCGTAGGTAGGGGGTGAAAATTATATTAAAAAAAAAAATATTCATTCATTCATTCATTCAACCTTTATTTATCATGCTAACGGAGCGCGCGCACACATTTAAGCATGTAAAGTAGTGTACTGTAATGTTAAACATTGCTATTCACATTTACAGAATAAATAAAAATATATTTTCTTACTTTGAGATGGTCAAAGCCGACATAGGTTGCCATGCGTTGATTGTTTTCGGGCCAAGCAGCGCGGGGGCCGGCAAGCCACCGCAGCTGCTCCAGACCTGTGTTAGCTAGCTGGCTAGCTTCTGCTAGCCAAGCCATGAGCTAGTGTTGGAGCGGCGGCGCGATCAATCTGCAGCTGCTGCTCCAGCCGCTGCTCCAGCCTGAGACGTCCACAGAGCTATTCCAGCTAGTAATTAATCCATATGATGCGATCCTGGTCACCAGTGTTCAAAAGGCCGGCTCCCGTGTTAGCTCCAGTGTTAGCTCTGGAGCTAGCCAGGCCGGAGGTGTAGCCAGGCCGGCCGGAGGTGTTCGCACGGCGGCCTGGCACGATCGGCGATAAATCCGCTGCTGCCTGAGACATCCACAAAGTTCACAGAGACGTTTCCAGCTAGTAATTAATCCATATGAAGCCATCCTGGTCACCAGTCTTCGTCCGGCTCTCGGCAGCTAACCTAAGATGGCGTCCGGTGTTCTACATTAATTTGTGACCGGAGACCCCAGTGACTGAACCTAAAATAGCGTCCGGTGTTCTACATTAATTTGTGACCGTGTAAACTGAAGACCTACTTCCTGTTGCCCAAGATTGCTCAAAAATTGCTCAAAAATGATCAGAAATGATCTTTTTTATCATAATTATTATTTATAAAGCCTTTAAAACAACCAGAGCTGCAACAAAGTGATGTACACATGAAATTAAGAACATTTAAACACAAAAAAAATTTTTTTTATTTTTTTTTATTTTTTAAATTCATATTTTTATTAAATATGATATGTTCGTAGGTCCCGTGGTTCGCAGGTCGATGGGGTCGTAGGTCGGGGGTTACCTGTATATATATATATTTTTTAATGATCCTTCTGTTATTTAGATTGAAAAAGTCTGCACAAAATAAAGATCAACAAAATCCACCAGAAAAAATAAAGTGCAGGTGTAGTTTCCCAAAACAACTAAACAAAATGAAGCTTAAGATCTGTTGAGCATTAGTGAAACATTAATGAAATTAATGAAATTAGCATATCATGATATAATTTTTCTTGCCCGGGCAAGCTTATTTTACCAGTATTATGGTGAACGATATGATATGGCCCAGCCCTACTTCACATCAATGTGAAGAAGACAAAGGAGATGATTGTGGACTTCATAAGGAAAAAACACACCCACACCCCACTGAACATAAGATGATCTGCGGTGGAAGTGGTCTCCAGCTACCAGTACTTGGGTGTACACATGAATGACAACCTCAGCTGGAGCAACAACACCACCAGCCTGATCAAGAAAGGTCATCAGAGACTCTACTTCCTCAGGCGGCTGAGACAAGCTGGTCTGAGAAGCTCAGTTCTCACCTCCTTCTACATGTGTGCAGTGGAGAGCATCCTGTGCTACAGCATCAACGTGTGGCATGGAGGCTGCACAGCTGCAGAATTTGTTCAGTCTCAAACTTGTCCTAAATGCTGATAAAACCAAAGGGATGTTTTTTTTCAAACAGGAAGTCGGTCCCAGCAGTTCTTCCTCTGATTTTATCTTCAAATGATGTCCCTATTGAGTTTTTTGATTCCTATAAATATTTGGGTATCCTGGTCGATTCGCATCTCTCTTTTAAACTACACGTGGAAAACCTAGTGAAGAAACTGAAAGTTAAACTGGGTTTCTTTTTCAGAAATAGATTATGTCTAACACTGAATGTTAGGAAACGCCTTGTATCTGTGACTTTCCTTCCCTCCATTGATTACGGTGACATTATCTACATGAATGCTCCTACAAGCACCCTGCAGATGTTGGATGCTGTCTATCATGGTGCACTAAGATTCATAACTGGCTGTGATTATCGTACCCACCACTGCACCCAGTATTCACTGGTTAACTGGTCACCATTAACCTCACACAGACTCTTCCACTGGTACATTTTCATCTTTTAATTACTTCTTGGTCTGCTGCATTCATACATCTCCTCCTACATGTCTTTGCGTGAGTGCAGCTACAGTGTGCGCTCTCAGGACATGATTACCTGCAGTGTTCCGTCAGTGAGGACTGAACTTGGAAAAAGGGCATTCTCCTACTCTGCTCCTGCTTCATGGAATATCTTACAAAAAGATCTGAAGCTCTCGGCCCTGACCTCTCTAAATGGTTTTAAGAGTCTGTTGGAATCCTGGCAGAAACCAATGCAGATATGTTCCTGATTTGTAGATTTACCTGACTAAATAAATAATAATAATATAATAATAAACTTTATTTGTATAGCACCTTCCTATAATGCCTTGCATTGACCAAGGTGCTTAACAGGATAAAAAGATGAATAAACTGGAACAATAAATCAATGAAAATAGAATAAGAAACAACAGCAATAAAAGAAGGCAATGGAAATAAAAATGCTACATACTAAAATACCAAAAGTAATAAAAGTTACACACTGAAAGCTTTTTTGAACAAGTGGGTCTTCAGTCTGGTTTTGAACAGAGTCAGATCAGAGGTGGCACGCAGCTCAAGGGGGAGACTGTTCCAGGCTTTTGGGCCGGCAACAGAAAATGACCGGTCTCCCCATTGTTTGTACCTTGAGCGAGGCACCTCCAGCAGGTGTTGACTGGCAGATCGTAAAGCTCTGCCGGGCTGATGGGCTTTCAGAAGTTCTGAGATGTACAGTAGAGAGGTGCAAGTCCATTCAGAGCTTTGAAAACAAACAGCAGCAGCTAAATAAAACTAATTTTTCTCTCGTGAACAGTTATTTTCAAAACAAACTTTTATTATTTTATTTTTATTACATGTTTGTGCTGCTGTGTGGAGTAATGTTTTTCTATGATATTAGTGCTTAGTGTATTTTTAGTTGATATTTTTCTTAGTTAACATCTTAGATGTATTACTGTTCTTTGTTGGATGGAACTGGGAGCCTGTGTAAATAATCTTGTTTATCACATTCACATGTACCACATGTGGTGCGAATGACAATAAAGGTTCTCTGATGGGATCACTCAGGCTGTGACTTAGATAAAATCTTGGCACCTTCTTTTTGAGGGGTATTGTCTTTCAAATTGGGTGACACTGTCCTCCTGGCTAAATCTCCGCCTGCTCCTAAAACAGCCAATCAGTGATTCAGTGGGCGGGACTTGGATTTGCCATTTGAGATTGAATATTGTCACACTAAAAGCGCAGGGGGGGCAGGCTGAAAATGAAAAGGCAGTTTGCTCTGTTGTTCAATGACAATTGACAGTGTTGACTAAGAAAATGAAAATGATTTAATCTTAATTTTATTTCTGACTCAAAAAAGGCAGCTTGACTTTGAAATTAAAAAGCATTTCTGCTATTTCATTTTAATTTTCAAAATTGACATTTCAAAATGAATTTTGGCCACTTTTTACAAAGACATATATTGAAAATTAAATGTTAAATGTTATTTTACTTATCATTTTAATTAAGTTACAAATTGAGCAGTCTCGAAGAAGAAAATGAAAATGCAGTTTGGTTTATTCATTTTTAATTTTATTTATGACTCAAAAAAGGCAGCTTGGCTTTGAAATGAAAAAGCATTCCTGCTAAACCATTTTAGTTTTCATTTCGTCTCATATCCGCTTCCATATTTAACAGTTTAAACATACATTTATTATGGAAATACATATAAACAGCAAAATTATGCTTAACATTTTGAGTAATATACTTGTACATTAAAAAAAATACATTTTGAATATGTAACATTAATTCAACCGTTATTTATACAAATTAATCCCATAAGCCTCTGGGACTCATTTAGAGTCAGAGTCAGAGAGTCTTTATTGTCATTTGCACCGCATGTGGTACATGAGATGAAAACGAGATTATGTACACGAGGTCCCAGTTACATCCAACAACAAATGAAAGAGAAAAACAGTAATAACATCGAGAACTAACTAAGAAAAACATCAACTAGTAATACACTAAGCCTAATATAGTGGGAATAAACAGCAGCACGAACATGAGTTTGTATGAGCAGATGGTCACAGATGGTCACAGATGAACACAGCAACAAGAAAACATATCAGCATCACCATGATGTGATATTTTGCAGTGTTTATTTTAATTTTATTTTTATTTATTCATGAGTCTAACAGCCTCAGGGTAGAAGCTGTTCCTCAGTCTAGTGGTTCTACACTTGATGCTCCTCAACCTCCGTCCTGAGGGGAGTGGGGCAAAGAGTGAGTGTGCTGGATGAGTGAGGTCTTTCATGATACAGGTGGCTCTTTTCCTGCATCTAGAGGTGTAAATGTCTGTGATGGTGGGGAGACTGACTCCAACAGACTTCTGTGCAGCCTTCACCACTCTCTGCAGAGCTTTCCTCTCTTCAACTGTGCAGCCTCCATGCCACACGTTGATGCTGGAGCACAGGATGCTCTCCACTGCACACCTGTAGAAGGAGGTGAGAACTGGGCTGCTCAGACCAGCTCGTCTCAGCCGTCTGAGGAAGTAGAGTCTCTGATGACCTTTCTTGATCAGGCTGGTGGTGTTGTTGCTCCAGCTGAGGTTATCATTCATGTGTACACCCAAGTATTTGTAGCTGGAGACCACTTCCACTGCAGACCCACCTATTATCAGTGGGGCATGGGTGTGTTTGTTCCTTCTGAAGTCCACAATCATCTACCAGAGAGACCTGAATTTTAAATAAAGAGTGATGACAACAATGGACAACGACAACAACAGACAATCATACAGGATGCGTATAAATAAATAAAAAATGTATAAATTAAAATTAATTAATATATACTGTATATACACAGGTAGTCCTCGACTTACGATGGTCTCGAGTTACGACGTTTCGTGGTTACGACACGCATCTCCATAAATATTTATTCACAATTTGTTTAGTGTTCCATATTTATTCACAATTTGTTTAGTGTTCCACTTTTTTGAATTAATTAATTGTATTTATTTATTTATTTATTTATTTATTTGGTTGGTTGATAGGTAGATAGGTAGATAGGTAGATAGATAGGTAGGTAGATAGGTAGGTAGGTAGGTAGGTAGGTAGGTAGGTAGGTAGGTAGGTAGGTAGGTAGGTAGGTAGGTAGGTAGGTATAGATAGATAGATAGATGATAGATAGATAGATAGATAGATAGATAGATAGATAGATAGATAGATAGATAGATAGATAGATAGATAGATAGATAGATAGATAGATAGATAGATAGATAGATAGATAGATAGATAGATAGATAGATAGATAGATAGATAGATAGATAGATAGATAGATAGATAGATAGATAGATAGATAGATAGATAGATAGATAGATAGATAGATAGATAGATAGATAGATAGATAGATAGATAGATAGATAGATAGATAGATAGATAGATAGATAGATAGATAGATAGATAGATAGATAGATAGATAGATAGATAGATAGATAGATAGATAGATAGATAGATAGATAGATAGATAGATAGATAGATAGATAGATGGATATAGATAGACTGTGAGTTTTGCTAAACTTGTCATAAGAATATTTTATTAATGTTAACCCACCAAGAATATGTTGTTGAAGATTCATTTCTCAATCATCCAGGACATGATAAATTCAAAAAACATTCAACAGAAAAACAACTGGCCTTTATTTGAAACAGAAGATGGTAGAAGGAAGGTTAACTGTAACAGAAGGTTTATTTGAAGAGCGAAACGTCATCTGTTACAAATAAAGTCCAGTCGTTTTTCTATTGAACGCTTTTTGAACCCACCAAGAATATTTAAATACCCTACACTGAACCATATGTTAGGCTTTAATGGCTGTACACCTGAGATTTACAGAGGGAAAAATTGTGAGAATAAGTTTAAAGGGGACCACACATGCAAAATTCACTTTTTAATGTTTTTTTACTAAACTTTGGGTATTTACTTCATAAAAAAACAGTCCTTGTGCCAAAAAAATGCACCCAGTGGTTTATTTACTCTAAGTAGATTTATTTATTTTTGATAAATACACCAGGATTCACACTTCCTGCATTTATTGACGTCACAAGCCGCCAGCCAATCAGATCAAACCTGAGTCCAGCCCCTCACCTAGCAACCCCTGGTTAGGCTCAACCCACTTCTGTATTAAACACATGACTGTTGTTTTTCATGATTTCATCTCATCTTTTGTTTATATGTTCTTAATTTCATGTGTACAGCACTTTGTTGCAGCTGTGTTTTTTTAAATGGCTTTATAAATAAAGTATAATTGTTATTTTTATGTTTTAGTTCAATTTTTAGTGTATTTGCGATCGCTGCCAACGCGCAGCCGGCAAAAATTAAACGAGCGGACCACAGGCGGAAGGACCGGGTTCGACGGGACCCTCTTCCGGCGCGATGGAGCGGAGCTTCAACTGTACAGCCTTGCAGCAGCCTCGCAGCAGGCTCGCAGCAAGAGGACCTTCTCCTTACAGATTAATTTACGGGAGACACTTGGTGAACTTTGTGTTGTCTTCACTGGAACAGCGATAACTCCCAAAATCTCATCGCGTGCAACGAGCGGAGCTGGCGAAAACCGGAAGAGGAACAAGCTAACATTAGCTTCGGATTCGGGTGGTCTAATGCTAAAAGGAGCAGCAAACTGCGGCGCGCTCAGACGGGTTTCGGTAAGTTATCTTAAGCTAACACTAACAGTAAGTCAAATGAGTAATAAAAAAAGAGCTAATTTTAAAACAACAACACATTACAGATACTGGCTGTTACAGAGGGCGTGAACAGATCGTTGAAGGGCGTGGACTTCAAGAAACCGGTCGTTCAAAACGAAAGTTAAAAATGGCAGAATTAAAAAGGGTATAATTGATTATCTAATAATTATTTTGTGCATTAAATTGAAGGAATAGGGTCTGGATATCCCACAGAAATACCATAAAAATTTAAAAAATACATCTGAGGTCCCCTTTAATATTCAGCGAGCTATGACAGATTAAACGCGCAGATCCTTCATTGCACATGTCAAACAGGTTACACTGAGTAGAGCAGGTGACCGGGCAATGCGGGATCTAGATTTTATATAATATCTGTGGCGCCAACTGCACCTGAACGTAACATCCGCCTGGACGCAAGATCCGTGGAAGGGGAGCGTGAAGGGACAAACTACCTACCACCAATGTTCCCTCCAAGCTATGTGCCTGTGCAATCGCACACTGCTCACACATTCTCTGCTCACAAGAAAATCTATGCTGCACAGTTGCGAACTGGCCATAAAAATATCTCCCAACTCAGCTCGAGCGAGCGCTTCAGTCTGTAGTTTGTATGCTGCAGCTGAAAGATGCATGCAGAAAGGAGGAGGAAATCCCACCCCCCACTTCAGTCAAAATAGACTTGTGTCACGTGATTTATCATCATGTGATATATATATTTTTTAATTCCAACCAATTAGCTTCTTCTGGAGTTTCAGCGCTGACTGCAAATTATAAGTTTGAAGAAGCGGACTTCCGGCAAGATGGCGAACAGGGCACACGCACTGAGCTCCGTTCGGCCCGTCCCAAAATATTGAATTAAATTTGTCCTTACTTATAACAATTTGCAAACATAACAACGGACATTGGATATATTTCAACATGTCTTTGCGCAACAACAAGGACTTTCCTCCACTCAAGAGCGCCAATGCTAATGCAGCCGACATGCTAGCAAACCACGACTATGCTAACGATATTAGCATGGACTCACCGAAAGCTAGCTCTGCTAGCAGCTCCGGAACGAGGCGTCCTTTAAGTGCCACTCCAACGAAAACCCCACCAGCTAAGAAACTAGCGACAGAAGTTGAGCCTTCTCTTGCTGATGTTATAATGGCCATAAAGAACCTGGATATCAAGGTGGGAGATTTTGGAAAACAACTTAAAGAAAACTCTGAAATGTTTGCTAGCATGATCCAGCGCGTGGAAATGAATTCAGTAGAAATCACAGAATGCAAATCAAGAGTGGATAATCTGGAAAAAGAATATTCAGATATTAAAAAAGAAAATGCAGAACTGAAAGAGCAAGTGCTTGAAATGGAAAGATACAAACGCCGTTGGAATTTAAGAATCTCTGGCCTCAAGGAAAAAGAAGGAGAAAACCTACGAGCAGAAATCAACGAGCTTCTACTTCAGATCTTTCCAGAATGGAAGCCAGTCATGGAAGACGTGGTCGACTCAATCCATTGCATCGGGAGAAAGGAAAATGGAAGAAGCAGTCAAATCATCGTACAATTTCTCAGGAGACGTCACAGGGTTGCAGTTTGGAAAGCGACGAAAGATCTCCAGTTTGCAAGAATCAAAATCTGAGGTTTGCTCAAGACTTCACAAAAGAGGATCGACAGAAAAGAGAACAACTGTGGCCAAAAATCAAACAAGCTAGAGCGCTAGGTAAGGTGGCATTTTACAAAGGCCACATTGCTGTGATTGATGGTCGTACAGTAATAAATTAGCTATTTTATCAGGGGGAAATACCCTTTGCAGATTTACTGTTTTAATTGTTCACTGCAACTCTGTATTATACACTTGTTCGCATCAAATGTTCAGTATAAGGTCAATACCCAAGTTTGTTTTAATTGGGACTCGCCTTGAAGTTATACCTTTATTTCTCTGACTTAAAACACTTAAGATAGTCAGTTCTTGTTAATATTTGTTTAACTGTATCTCATTTTTTGTTTTCTTTCAAAATCTAATTCAAGTTTATGTCCTGGTCTCATAACATTAAAGACCGTGTAAAGTGAATTTCAACATTTCCTTAAATAAACATTATAAATGTGATAATTGTAATGTTGTAAATGAGTAAAAAGTCTCAAAATTGTAGCTCAATTAATTTTGAAGTTATACATGAAACTGTGTATAAAGACATGTGTGTTTCAGGATTTTTTAGGCGTGTTTTAAACGGGACCGCGTTTCGTCACGCGGTCCTCATTAGTATAGCCCCCACCCCCTGCTGCTCCAGTCATATAAATTGTTCTTCGCATGGGTGGAGCCGTTCACTCGCGACTCGCAGATAGCATCAGATAGCAATAGCATAGATATTTTGTTCATTGTTAGCTAGCTAATCAATTATGCCTCGTTCCTGCATCTTCCCAGGATGTTTTAATGGTCAGGGCACCTGCTACTGACCGTCTCCCTCCTCAGCCTCCGGACACCGCCGCCGCCTTTCCTGTTTCTTTTCTTTCTTTCTTTTTTTTTATTGCTAAGCCTGTGCCCTACAAGTTCACAAGCTCCTTTTTTGCTAAGAAAATGCGACAGGTCCATTGCATACTTAGTTATCAACGTGATTACTCTTTATCTTAATCACCAACACAGCCCTCTTTATCTTAATCACCAACACAGCCCCCGCATGCGATGTGTCGGGTCGGACCGGTGCAGCCGCGCGAGTCCGCTCATCTTCTAAACACAGAACAGCGGAGTTATGAATTATAGTTGCGTCCTCAACTTTAAAAATAAAACCAGAGTTGTTTGTGCACTAAAAACAGCGTAACTCTTGGAAAAAGGAGCAAACAGAGCAGGTTTACTGATGAACCTGTCTTCCTCCTCCACACAGTTCAGCTCTGAGCGAGAGAGTCCTCCTACTTGCTCTCTGAGCTGCAGAACTGCGCTGAAACCACGCCCACGTGCTGACACGCCCCCACAGTTCCAGACTAAGGGAAAATCATGTTTTTTCATGATTTTTGACACTTAATTTTATAAGGAAAACAATGTTTTTAATCAGTCAGATTTATATGGGTGATTAATAACACATATTTATGCCATGTGATAAACTAAAAACACAAATCTAATTTCACTTTACACGGTCTTTAAACTTTTATCACTCAATGCTAGGGGTCTAAGAGATAACCTTAAAAGAAAAGCTACTTTTTTATATTGTAAAAACAAAAGTCCACAATGTGTACTTCTCCAAGAAACCCACTCTCAGGATTCAGATGAAAAATTCTGGTCAACCCAATGGGGAGACAAAATAATATTCTCACACGGTTCAACTAGAGCAGCAGGAGTTGCAATTTTATTCAACAACTGCCCTGGGAAAATAATAACCACAAAAGCACATAATGATGGCCACTGGCTCATATGTGTTTTAGAATTAGATAACTCCTCACTCATTTTGGGGAACATTTACGGCTACTGTAACACAAAACAAAACAAAGATCTTATCCTAAACATCAAAGAAACGATACTTGAACTCAAAAAAAGATACTGCACAGAAAATGTAATAATTGGAGGTGACTGGAACATGGTCTTAGATGAATATAAGGACAGATTTCCCAGCAAGTTCACTGATCAGCACCCTAACTCATTATTAACCGATTTCTGTAACACTTTATGCATCCATGACCCATGGAGAGAAAAAAATAAAAACCACCAACAGTTTACCTGGTTTAAACCAGATGCCTCAAGTAAGTCCAGATTAGATTATTGGCTAATAGCAGACACAATGATTAATCAAATATCCATGTGTGAAATTTCCCCTGCTCCGCTCACTGATCACTGCTGTATTGAGATTTCAGTCTCACCAGTAACAAACTCTAAAAACATAAAAGGATACTGGAAATTTAATGCACTCCTCCTAAAACAGGTTGAATTTAATAATAAAATCAAAGACATAATTCAAGAAATTCTACAAGATGACTCCCTACAGTCATATGTCCAAAAATGGGAATTTATGAAATACAAAATACGCCAATATTCAATTTCCTTTAGCAAACAGATTAAGAAGGATAACAAATTAGAAGAAGAAAACATCATTAAAGAAATATACATGATTAGCAACAAACAATATATAACAGAGGGTGAAGAAGGTAAACTTTCTTCATTACATCTCAAACTTGATAAAATATATGAAAGAAAGGCCAGAGGAGCGTTCATCAGATCAAGAGCCAAGTGAAGAAGGGGGGAAAAACTCAGCTTATTTTGCAGACTTGAAAAAAGACGACAGGAAAGAAACTCCATCCAAACTCTTACAATTAATGGTTCAGACTGCTCAGACCCTAAATTAATTGCAAATGAAATTAGTTTGTTTTACCAAAACCTGTATAGCTCATCCTTTTCCAAAACAGACTCTGACACTTTCTTAAACAATATTAAAGACTCCATTCCCCAAATTGACAATAGCTTCAAAGAAGAATGTGAAAAAGATATCAGCAGAGATGACTTAGACCAGACCTGCTCATTACGTCGATCGCGATCGACCGGTCGATCGCGGAGGCATTACTGGTCGATCGCAGCGTGACATTATTATTATTATTTTTTTCCCGCAGCGTGACATTAAAAAAATTGTCAGCCAATCAAACATCCCGTTACTTGATTGACATGCAGGGCAACCAATCAGATGACAACTGAATCTTGAGTTGTATCCTCCCATCACTTGATTGACATACACGGCAACCAATCAGATGAGAGCTTTAGGTCATGCTCATGCAGTTTCTAAAAACAACGGCGCGAAGGTGAAACGCAGCGAAACATACCAAGCTAAAACAATCAGATTTCGGACTGTTCATGGAAAATACGACATGGACTTCCCACCCAAAAGCCAGGTGAGAAAGAGAAAGGTGGAGGAACTAAAATCCCTGTTCGGACAGCAGCAACTTCAAAGCGAAACGCCCCCACCATCTTCCGGGTGAGTGACGCTGTGATGTTTCTCTGCACGCTTAAACATACTGGTTGGGAGTTGACGTGGCTTTATTATTAAAATCATACGAGACACTTTTCATACAGCATAACCTCCTTGACTACTCTCTGTTCTCTGCACGTTTCCCTGTCCCGCAGCGCGAGCGTTTGCAAAACACACTTTCGCGCTGCGTTCAGGGACAGTCTGTAAAATACACCGCTGTAAATCTCCGTACCAAAAGAGCCATTTTTATGCCTTTGTTCACTAAATTAAACGTGTCCGGAGCCATAACAACCTGCTACAGCTGTGGTTATCAACTGGTGGCCTGTGGACCACTTTAGATTTGCTGGAGTTTTTTTTAGAGATGACATTATAAAGTTAAAAAAATATCTAATGATTTTTTAACATTTATTAATTAAAGTAAAAGACCAGATTCTTATAAAGAAGGGGGTGGGGATCAGTTTCTACCATCTTTTTTTAAAATAAATTTAAAAAAAATCTATATTGCTGTCACCATCACCCCATTTGGTCCCTACGGGTTGGTGACCCCTGATTTATTACATGTGTTGTGCAATATTGGCTTATTCAGTTATGCAAGGTACATCAACATAGGTACATTGTACATAAAAAGAATCCTTAATACATTTGAAGATAATTATATGTTTTGCATTTTTGTATTGGGTAGATCTTTTTGACTTGGTTTTTTAATAAGTAGCTCGCATGCTGAAAAAGTGTGAGCACCCCTGACTTAGACAAAGCTGTTACATGTTTAAAATTAGACAAATCGCCAGGCCCAGACGGCCTCACAGCTAACTTTTACAACATTTCTGGACCACACTCAGAAATGTTCTTTTTGAGGTCTTCAAAGAGGTCACAACTAACTTCTCATTACCCACCACCATGAAACAAGGTATCATCACACTTTTACAAAAACCAGGCAAAGACAATAAACTACTGGATAACTTTTGTCCGATTTCACTGTTAAATTATGACTACAAACTACTACTAATAATAATGAATTCAATTTATAACGCACTTTTCATTAGTGAAAATCTCAAAGTGCTACACACATTCATACACCAGTAGCGGCAGACTACCATGCAAGGCGCTTTCCAGTTCTACCGGGAGCAACTCGGGGTTAAGTGTCTTGCACAAGGACACAACGACACATGATGTGGGGAACCGGGATTTGAACCGCCAATCCTCCGATCGGGGGACAACTGCCATTACCACTACGCCACGGCCGCCCCACTACTGACTTATATTTACACTAATAGATTAAAAGAAGACTTATGGTGAATCCAGACCGAATGCGTTTTCTACTGCAGGAGCGTCCGGTTTACATGCAAAGTCAATGGGGGACGGGCCTCCAGGCGTCTCTTGGCGTCGGGCGTCATGTCACGTGCGTGTTGAGCGTGCTGGAAAGCGTTTTTCGTGCACGTGAACCCGCGTCAGCCTCCAAACCACGCATTCACCATGCTGAAGATTTCGCCGTTCAAACTTGTGAACGTGTGTCCGACCAATCAGGAGAGTCGGGTGGAGGAGAAAGGGGGAGTCCGCTATGTGACGCGGAAACGAGGGGACGGGTGGTATTGCGCA